>RJWH01003705.1:0-137910 GCA_004363575.1 Solenodon paradoxus | reverse complement strand
TGATGAATTGCCAGAGGCTCATGTCAAGAGTTAAAAACTTCAGAGGCCCATCCTAGGGGACCCACCCACATTTTCCTGAGTTTTAGCTCCAGGAATCCTACCAGGTTCTCACTACAAAAATCAGAGAGAAATCCCCTCATACTTTAGGGGACTGCAGGAGGAAAGTGACATTTTTGAAATCCTCCAGAGCTCTGGGCTCTCCATAACAAGGCCTGCCTTCAAGGGAAGCTATTTTATTAAACAACTGGGAACTTACAAAAATTGAACTGATCTGGGGGTAGAGACATACCCCACTCCAGACTGGAGAGACCCAAATCAGGCTCATTAAAAGACTGAGAACTGATTTTAGGGCTATTGGATACTTCCCCT
Organism: Solenodon paradoxus; assembly: GCA_004363575.1. Lineage (NCBI taxonomy): Eukaryota > Metazoa > Chordata > Mammalia > Eulipotyphla > Solenodontidae > Solenodon > Solenodon paradoxus. Next base: position 137,541 of record RJWH01003705.1, on the reverse strand, counting down.
TCCCCACACAGCTCACTGCTACATGAACAGGGCTCAGGCATAACACATAGGAGATAATAGCTAAAGGAACTGGATGCCTCAGACCCCCCTTAAGGACTCCCTAAGAAAACCCAAAGATAGTAGGAAAGAAAAACCAAGGAAACTAAAGCGCATTATGGCTATTGACAACACAATTACAGCAAATAGTAAACACAGGCTAACTCCTAGCCAGTTACTTTTACTGTTACCAACCCCCAAGGGTCTGGTAGCCTCCTCTGAGTTTGTGGACTTCTGAGCAAATAGAAATTGGAGAGAGGGAAGGAGGGAAAGAGAGAGAGACAGAGAGAAGCACTTGAACCAGAGGGTATCAGGAGGAGAATAGGACCTCCTTTTGCTGTTCTTGTTGGTGCTCTGTGTTTTTTTAATTAGGGTAGATTAGATCAGTAGTCTGGATGAGATGGAGGGGTACACTATGCATCCAGACCTTCTGTCTCTTTGGTAGGTACTGAAAATACCTAGGGTCTCCAAATGTGTGTGTTATATAATGTTTCTTCTCTTTTGCTTTCTATCCACAGGACTTACATAGTTTAATTGGTCATAAATCTTCAGGGTACTCAGTAATTTCTTGGGGCCAGTATGCTAAAGATTAGGCAGTCAGTGGTGTGGTAAACAATCTTAAGGCCTGTGGCTTGATTTCAGTGATGTGATTAGGACTTGGAATGAGGGTGGGGGTCAGTCTCAGCACAGTGTACTGAGGGCAAGAAGGTAAAGCCCAGCATACTTTTCTGAGCTGTCTCAGGACTGTTGGTTTTAACTTGGAAGGTGTGGGCAGTGTAAGGTTTTTCTGGGCTCTGCGAGGAGAAAAAGTCAATTAGACCAAAAAAGGCGAATAGCCAGGGCTTTATTGGGGTTTTGCACACCCGGGCGAAATTCCCAAGTCCGCAGAGGCCCGGGAAGTCGCGGGCTGGGAAGTCGCGCTAGAACAAAGGGGGACCGGCTCTTTAAGCAGAGGAATTTCGAGGGCCCTGTGAATCCAGGTGTGGGGGTTGCATCCCTTATTCTGATGTCATCCACCTTTTTCCCCGGGCTTGGCTGCTATTTTCCCGGGCATGGCCGCTGCTGCTTTTGTCCCTGGGCCAGCCTAACAGGCAGGGTCTAGTAGACACTCATGTAAATTATTTGCAGATCTCCATGAAGCCTCTCTACTATGCTGTTCCCTGACAGGAGAGGCCCCCATGTTGCAGAACATTCTAGAGCCTCCTGCTGCTGAAATACCTTACTTGATAGCCAGTCTCCTTGACTGGATTATCAGCAAAATTTCTCTCGTCAGGAAATCTTGGCAGTGACTACTGGAAACTCACATGTTTTTCCCATGCCAGCAGGAGAGAATGCAGACTGCACTTCTGTCTCTCTCTCCAGTTATCTAGCATCCAAACATATTTAATCCTACTCTTCCTTCTTAGATAAGCAGGGAAATAAAATCCTAAACTGTGATTAAGATTTGATTTATGACATAAGAGGATTTTTTTAGGAATAAAGAAAATTCCTTAAAATAAGGAATAGTTAATGGCCTTCTGAATTCATTTTTATAAATATGATCTTATCTTCTAATTCTTGAAACGCAATTGAACTTTCCCTGGATTAACTTTTTCCTTCATTTAAAAAACATTTCTGAGCTCCCAACATGTGAAATGCACATAAGTAAAAATATCCAGTACATTGTCCCTGTTCTCAAGGTATCTAGGAGACTGAAAATAGACAATAAATATTTTTCATATCGATGTTAGAGATGATATAAAGTAAGTATTGGAAGTACAAAGTTATAGGAAGAAAAAATGAGTATGTAATGATAACTAATTAAGAAGTTGGATTTTTTTCCACCTTTAAGCAGATCTTCGTAGTACTTTGCAAAAAGCAGATACGGATAAAAATGTCTAAGCAGCTTGACTGCTAAATACCAATTATGCCTAAACTCTCTTCTACTGAATTAACAGACATTACAGTGATTTGAAAAGCAGCTCTACATCTTGGTCAGTTTTTCCTAATCGGTCAATTATTAACCATGTATGTCTAACCACCCCGAGAAATACAAAAATTATAACACATGATATCATCCTACACAGAGCTTAAATTGTATCTTTTCCTGTTTTTATTTTTGCTTTTGACCCAGATAGCAAAATTGATACTAATGAGCCTAAATTGATCATCCTTTATTATTTAACACCTTCTCTAAATTCTCTAAATTTATCTAAGTTCTCTAAATTCATCATCAAGGAAATGTAGGAATAACTTCTGACATGATGTCAACCCGAGTTGTCACTACCGGAACAGAAAGGTTTTATTTGGACTCTTTATTCATTGATAGCTAAAGTGACTTTTAAAATTTCTAATTGGCATATTTTCTCTGTAATTTCCATGAATTTACATTGACTACCTTTACTGAGTACATATAAACCTTAAATAAATTTATCAGAATGAATTACCAAACTGTTATTCCCATTTCAAAAGTGAAGATAAACTAGGTATAAGAAACTAGGTAAGTAAAAGCTCATTGATTACAAGAATTTTAATTTTAACAAGATCTCTTGCATCAGTTGTTGCAGTTGAATTAGTTTAAATTTTCCTGTTGGTTACCGTGGGCAAGGCACATGTGAAGGGACCTAAGGCAGAGAGGCTTGTTAGAGCAGCCTGTTCTCAGCAGACGCTAACCACATCCTGCTTAACAATATACATATTACCTGTAGATGTCACTATACTCTTATACTTCTTATCAGAGACCTACGCTCACCACCTCAACAGTAAGCTACAGGAAAAGATGGTTGAAGGGATGTTGAATTTCTGTTTTCTCAACAGAATTGAAAGGCGAGATTTCCCAGAATATAAAATATAAAATTGCAAATCAGGCAGTAACATGCCATAGATACACACATACACATCCCAGAAGGAGTGCTTTCAGTAATTATATTTCCCACCTTTTTCATTAGTCACATGAATAACTTTCCAGGTTAAAAATAAAATCCAACCAAGAATGTAGCTATTACCTCTCTTTTCTTCTGTATTAATAAATAATTTGTAATATCTTGGTGTACAAATAAACAAAATCATATTTCAATAACTGTTTTCTCAGGAGATCTTACAGAAGTTGAATAAAATGGGCTTGTTTTTTAAAAAAAGGAGGTGAAAATGATTACTTCATGGATAATTAATGACTCAAGAAACAGGAACAAATATGCCTGGTTTTAAGAATGGGTGTTTGCGTTGGCAGCCTTTTGCCTGAGAACTGGAATTGGCACAAGTTCAAACACTAGGCATGAGTGATTCGTTGTCTTCCCGCCACTCAATTGTGAGACGTAGCAGTTAGCACACAGGATGGGATATTATATAAAACATTCATGATAGCCTTGCAGGAATTTCAGGGGGAGCTGAGACCTCAATTATAATGCCTAAAGTAGAATAAGGATGTTGAAAATCAACTGGCATGGGTGCTAAGGTTCTGACAGTTTCCCTTCTTTTAGATGGCTACCAAACACTGGTTCCAGGGGTTATTTATTGGTGAGTTATGCTCCCTTCATTAATGTGGGCCTAGGGATCACATTATCACAATTTGTAACATGTCAAACTGTTCCAAGTGAGAAGGGAAGGATATTCAGAAGAGACTTAGGTGTCTTGCAAGGACTTAGAAGGTCATCCTTAAACTAACTGCAAAAGATTGGCTTTCCCCAATAAAAAAGAAAAAAAGAAAAAAAAAAAACACCCACAGCCAGGGCTAAAGCAATAAATAATCTCAGCTTTTCAAAGCCAAAGAGAATTGGAGAAAGAGCACTGCAGTTAATTAAAATCAGCTTTTCAGGTAGAAAAGTGCACATCCAGATTACCCTCTGGTTGATGCTGATTGTCAAAGGACAGGGCTCAGAAACCTCCACTGGATCAACAGGAGGATTATGGAGTCATATTCTTCTACACATAGGCCCAGAAAAGAGGAAAAAATCAAATAAGTCATGTAGTTATTAGTAGGACCATGAGTAAAAAAAAAAAATGTAAGGCGTGAAGAATGGAAAACTCAGAAATAAACACGATAGGTATGGATTTAGGCAAAGTCAGTAAGTTATAATTGAGGTGTAATTGAAACCAGAGGTAGTCACCACCAATGTTATCGAGGCCCCGAAATGAAGCTATTTGTAAATAACAAATCTAACTCTTGATAGACAGTAATTTCTTCGAGGACTTAGACTCTCATTCATCTTGGTTCCTCCCACAGCACCTAGTAAATCATCTGACACCTAGCAGACTCTCAATAAAGATTTCTTTATTAAATAAACAAATGGAAGCAAAAGATATGTGTGGAAGCAACAAATAGGATATAAATAGTTCTCGAATGCTGTCAGCGAAACACAATAAGATGTCAAAAAGTTGTAGGCGAAATGTAAACTAGTGTCAAGATCTATGGAGAACAGTATAGATTCCTCAAAAAATTAAAAATAGAACTTCCATTTGGTCTAGCAATTCCACTTCTAGGTATAGATCCAAAGAATACAAAAACATTAATCCAAAAAAATATTTTGCACCCCTATGTTCAGAGAAGCACAATTCACAATAGTCAAGTCATAGCATCAACCAAAATGCTCACTGACAGATGACTAAAGACGATGTGGTACACATGCTCAATGTACTATTAGTCAGCTATTAAAAAAATGAAATCTTGCCTTTTGCAAAAACTTGGATAGAATTTGAGGTGATTATGCTATGAAAAATAAGCCAGAAAGAAAAATGCAGGATGGTTTCACTTATATGTGGAATATAAAAAGACAAAATTAATGGACTCATCAAATAGTAGAAAATTCCCTTAGACTCTGAAATCAAGACTGTAGCTACCAGAGGGGAGGCAAAGTGGGAGGGAACTGGGATAGAGGGGGTGAAAATGCAAGTGGTTGGCGCTAGAGCTTTGGTGGTGTTCCCATACACACATCACATATGTCACTCTTCCTGTTATGCACATGCAGAAATTCAAAACTCAAGATTTAAGGATATTTGGAGTCAATACATTGGGAAAAAGAGGAACCAGAGCCAATTGAAGAGAGAATAGTATTACATTAACTGAGAAAAGAAAATTGACAAAAAGGCAACTGTACTGCCAGAATAAATAACATATAGTAGAGGAATTTAGATGGATAAGTAGAAAACAGGAAACAGGAAACCCCTCTGCTAAATTTTTTCAAGAGGTCTTTAGTTTCTTACGATTGCTGCCTTACTATGACATAGTATACTTGTAAGTTAAGAGTTTTGAAAGTCCAGGCAGCAGTTGGAAGTGGGAGGGAGTAGAATAACTCAGGAAATGAAAGCACATATATAGGCAGAGTGTGTAAGATCTCTTACGATCTTCCTAAGAAAGCAGGTCTCTTAGAAGTTTGATTATATATGGTCAAGGTGTCATTATATAAGGTCACAATGTATAGAAGCTCTCTTTTGTTTTTCACTCCATGGTCTTTTGCCTGCTCCATGGATGAGTAGAACTGAAATTAGACTCTTCCTATGTGGATAGCTGAGAGAAGTGAGGAGGATATAGCATTAATACATGAATCCACGATTTTTATTTTAAGAGAAAACAAACATGCATTCAATATAAAAGTTTTATATTTTTCAGGGCGTGGGGACTATGGGCTTCTCTGAGTCTTTTGAAAAGTATGCTTCCCCCAGAAGAAAATGCACATTCACATGAAAATTTATATGAAATTACAGATTATATATCCCTTCCAAAGATTCTAGTATAAGAACCCCTAATTTAGCAAACCAGAAATCATCGACTTGACTGTTTTTTGATCACGTTCTACTTTTACCTATCCCTGTATTGTTTCATTCCTTTACATTTTTTTATTGCAGCAACTTTGATTTTATACATTAAAATGAAGTCATATGAGTAGGTTCCCCATATGTGCACTTTCACTTTATTCATTATTTTCCTTTTATACTATTTTTATTATCTATCATTATTTATTGTTTACATTGTATTCCCTTTACCATTATTTCTTTTTTACTATATGGTGCTATATCATTTACTATATATTGCTATATGATTTTCATGATATTAAATTCCCACCTCAGTCTGTGTGTTTTTCACATCACACCTACCACCAGAGTTGTAGTGCTGCTCTTCACCCGCACAATATTAATTCTCTCATCCTCTTGTTCCTTTCCCACAATCCCCCAGTTACCACAGTCTTGCATTCTGTGTATTTTGTTCTTTGTCAGTTCATTTTCTTTGTATTCCACATATGAATGAAACCATCTTGTACTTCTCTTTTTCTTTCTGGCTTATTTCACATAGCATAATCACCTCCAGTGCATCCAGGGTGTTGCAAAAGGTATAATTTCATTTTTTTTTAACAGCTGTACAGAATCCATTGACTATATAGATTACAGCTTCTTGAGCATGGTAGGAATCAGGAGCCTTGAAACCTAGTTCAATTTCTAGCAATCCAGCTGTGTTACCATAAAAAAAGATACTATGATCTTAGAGTACAATTCCTTCCTTACAAAATGAGGTCATGAGTATACATTATTTCATAGGTTCCTTTTAGTATGTTACATGCTATATTTCTACTTAAAAAACAATAAAAATTATTTTCATTGAGTTCATTCTTCTCTATTCCAATCCTTCCATTGTATGATTATATATCTTCTCACAGAAAGGTACTAGGTCATTTTACAGAGCATGAGAGGCACATTTCAATTTATGCTGATCAGAAGACAGGCGCTAATTCTAATTTAAACCCCTGTGTGAAAACCAGATGCTCCTAAATAACTCTTCGCCTCAGTATAACTTTTGGGTCTTCCCTTTTTTTCTACTAACTTGAAATTTTCTTTTATAGGAGATACACTAGTAGCCTGCAACACACCACAGCAGGTCACCTTGGCCAGGGGAATGATCAAATTTCACTTCTTAGGAAAGTTACACCATTGTTACTTTTCAACATTTTGAAGTTCTTCTGCAAAACAAGAATTGAAAGGAGGCGAACAGGCTTTTTCCGCAGAGTATAAGCTTTCTAACAGGAAGAGTGGCAGGGTCTAATGAAAATGTTTAACATTATAGAGAAAGCTGGAAGAGAAGGAAGGTCTCAGAGGTGATGAGACAATGAGAAGAGGGTGAGCTAGCTACATTTTTGCTCCATTTGATATAGAATCATACAGGAATACCAGGAGTGGCTTCTTAAGATTGAACCCAAGGCAGGTGTATTCTAACTAAGAGTATTCAACCTCTAGAACTTTGGAAGAAAAGGCAAGAAGAGTCATCTGTTTATTCTCAAATTAAATTTCCCCATTAGAGCCATTAAGCAAGAATTTCAAAAAGGGAATCTGTCTTCCAAACTAGTACTTTTCTAGAACTGCTTAAAGAGGCATTTGGGACAAAAACATAATTTCTGGAATTTAGCTGGACAGGGTGATTATCTGTATAACTGCCCTCTATGATGGGAATACTTAAGTCATTAGTTGATTCTAACATGCAGCTAGAATTTTGAGACTGTATTTCAAAAAAGGGAAAGATAATCAAATACCTGAAAGTCAAAAGAACACTCTTAGTCCTAAATACTGTTTAGAAACCCACCAAGCCCACCAGCGATGGATTCACAAGTACTAAGGCATGAAGTCAAAGTGCATTAGAGAGCCAGGAGAATTGCCCCCCTGCACAGCTACTTGATTTTCAACCTCAACATGACTGCTTACAAAAGGCTGAGGCAGCACTCATCTAGCAGCAATGCAGGGACAGCAAAACAAAACAAAACAAAATAAAAACCTTTCTAGATGATTTAAAAAAAAAACAAAACACATCAGAATTGGATCCAACAAGTGTTTAAAAGCCCATTTTCTTGATAGAAGAAATATTCAGCTTGTTCCAGTACGTCTTACAAACTGCCCTGGAAAGTGCAGCTGTTTTCTGTCTCAAAGGCGTTTTAGCATGGTGGATGGAGACAGACATGCCAAATTTGCAAAGTCTGTAAATTAGGACAAGAAAATAAAATTGGGACCAGCCCGTGATATTAGGTGATCCTCTCAACCTGACTTGCAGAATTGGAATTTTATCTGTATGATATGTGAGCCTTCGTACTTTAAATATACACATATACATGAAGATTTCAAAGAAATTGTTTCTTCTCTACCCTTTGTTCAGGTTATTTATTTGTTCATTCAGTTAAGCATTTATTGAGGAGCAACTCTGTGCTAAAAATTATAATCAATGCTTTGAATACAAAGACAATTTGACAAAATTCTATATTCATGACACTCAAAGTCTAGTCAAAGAGATAAGGAAATAAAGAAATACAGGATCATGTGATGAATTCTAATGGGGTCGAAGAAGGAAAGCCGGGGGTAGGGGGCGAACTGAGTCAGGATCAATCATTAGTTCACCGATTGAATACAAGATGGTGCAAATTCAGGATGGCAGTTGTTGCAAACGTGTGGTGTTCTCATCTCTTGCCCTTATTTTTCTTTATAGCATCTGTAGCACTGTATTATAATAATTTCTTTTCATGTCTCTCTTTCCTATTAGATAATGATGCCATAAGGGCAGTCCTGATTTGTTTATCATCTTTTATATCCAGGGTCTACCACAATATCAGGGGTTCAATAAATACTGAAGAATAAATGTCCAACAAAATAGAGAAACTAGTATAATTTATAAGTCATCCGTCCATGCATCCATCCATCCATTGCTCTATGGAAAGTCACTCCTGAATAGGGAGTCTGAACTCAAGCAAAAGTGTCAAATAACTTTTCTCCTTTTAGGTTTTTAAATTATGCAACAAATATCCATCATGGAACAGCTCTTTTCTCACATATACTATTAGGGAGAATCTCTAATTTTATAAGAGAGAGTGATGATATGGTGGGAAGATGTCACTGAATCCTACACAGTATCGACACATTTTTAAAAATACGGGTATATTATACATAAAAATTATAATGATGAATTTTAAACATGAAATTTCTGAAATGTTTTCTATTAATAAGACAGATTTCAACTGTGAAACAGAAGGCATGGGTGACAGATTTTGGTGCCCTGAGATACTGATGATACAACTCCATGTGGAATGGCAGAAAGATCAGAAAAGGAGACAGAGCTGTTAAATTTTTAATCAGAGGGAACAAAGGCAATTTCTCTTTCTTGAATGGAACTACCAGAGTAGAATGGATATTATGATTTAGGCAGAAGTATTGGGCAGCAATTTTCAAACAAAAGACGAGACAGGTGGCCATGTAGGTGTCTGTGGTTAGTATGGCTGGAAGAAAGCCAGATTTATTATCCTGTGTAAGGCACTGCAGATCAGAAGAGGCAGCGGTTACCATAAAAAAAGCCATAGGTTTGGAAAGGTGCCGGAGTGAGGCAGGATGAGTGGCAAAGTGCCTGCCTGAAGATTGTGGCACTCTCTGACAATAACTCTAGGCCACAGCAGCTGCCCCAGCAACAGCAGCACGATGTCACCCAGCAGAGGCTCCTGTAGGCATCTAACATAATTCCAGGCTGAGGCCAGAAATCACTATGGTCACTGCCATAAGTTAGAATGCTATTTTCCATACAAAGGGACATTCGAGGCTAAGTCCTCTTGGCACTCACCCAGAGGTAATATGGCAGTATAGGAGAGCTGGAAATAAAGTAATTAAAATAGTAGGAATTCATTAAAAGTGGATTATGTGTCAGATACTGTTGGTGCTGTATCCAAATTCTTCTGCCATCTTGAGTTGTGTGCCCCATGGTCCATCTTCTGTGTGCTTTGTTTTTTATTTTATTTTTATTATGGTTCCTTTTGTTTACCTTACTTGATGATTTTCAGGATAATCAATTCACACCTCAGTCACTGTGTATATCACACTGCACACATCCCCAGAATTCTAGTGCTAGTTACCACTGTTAGTTTTATTCTTTCAGCCTTCGGTTTCCTGCCCTGCTCCCCAGACTCTGAAAACCAGTCTTACATCCTTGTGAGTTCTGTTGTGTTTTGTTAAGTTTGTTTTGTTCCTTTATATTTCACGTATGAGTGAAGACGTATTGTGCTTTTCTTTTTCTTTCTGGTCTATTTTGCTTAGTAAAGTCACCTCCAGTTCCACCAAGCTTGCTCCAAAACGCATAATTTCATCTTTTTAAATAGCTGATTAGAATTCCACTGAGTATAGATGCCACAACTGCTTTATCCAGTCATCTGTCCACAGGCATTTAGGTTGCTTCCTTGTCTTGGCTATTGTGAACTGTGCTGCTAGGGATGCAAATGTCTCTTCTAATTAGTATTTTTGTGTTCTTTGGACATATACCTGGAAGTAGAAATGCTAGATCATATGGTAGCTCTATTTGTATTTTGAATGCAGTTATCATATTATTTTCCATAGAGGTTGCACCACTTTACCAAAAACAGTGTAAGAGAGTTCCTTTTTCTCTACACCTTCGGCAATACATTGTTTCTAGTCTTATTGATTTGGGTCATTCCTCACAGGTGTGACGTGAAATCTCAATGTGGTTGTTATTCGCATTTTCCTGAAAAGTGGTGTAGAACATTTTTTCATGTGTCCGGAGGTAATCTGTGTCTTCCTTGGAAACGTGTTTATGCATATCTTCTGTGTGTTTTGTGTGTGGGTTGTTTGCTTTTTATTGTTAAGGCATATAAGCTCTTTACATATTTTGGATAGTAATACTTTGTTGTATAATGAGCAAATATTTTCTCTCTGTCAGGCGGTTGTCTTTTAATTTTGTGGCGGTTTCTTTTGCGTACATAAGTATCTCTAAATATTTGCACCATGATGTTCATAGCAGCACAATTCACAATCACATCTAAAGGGATAAAATTCCTAAAAAGGTGTGCCCTGGTGACCTAGCAGATAAGGCCACTGGACGTAGTCCACATACATCTCAAGGACCCAGGTTTGAGACTCAGGGCTCATGGGGGCAACCAAGATAAATAAATGCTTCTTTCTCCTCTCTCTTAATACCTACCGACTCACCTTCATCCCTGACTGTACCTTTGCTTTTAAAAAACAAACAATCCTGGCAATAAACTTAAAGGAGATGAAAGACTTTACATTCAAAGACATTATTAAAAGTTGATGGTAATTGTAATGTATTATATAAAGATACTGATATATAATGATGTATATAATAAACATATATAATGTTATGATGTAATGTTCCTTCAATAAAATTCAGAAAGAAAGAAAGAGAAGACATAAAGAGATGGAAAAAGAGTCAAGATCATGGATTGGAAGAATTAAACACATAAAATGACTATCTTATCAAAGCAATATACTCAATACAATTTCTATAAAAATCCCAGTCACTTTTTCAACGAATTAGAACAATTAATACTAACATTTGTATGGAACCACAAAAGACCTCAAATAACCTAAGCTATCTTCAGAAAGGAGGAGAATGGAGGAATCACACTCCCTGACTTCAAACTATACTACAGAGCAATTATTATGAAAACAGTATGATATTGGAATAAAAACAGATACACAGACCAATAGAACAAAATTGAGAGCCCAGAAATAAAATCATCCATATATGGATAGTTAATCTATGACAAAAGAGTCAAGAGCATGCAATGGAGGAAGGAAAGTCTCTGCAACAAATGATGTTGGGGCAATTGAACAGACACTTGCAGCAAAAGGAGGGAGAGAGAAGGCAGAAAGGGAAGGAGGGCAGGAGGGAAGGAAGGAAGACCACTCAATAACACACACAAAATAAAAATGCATTAAATGCTTAGCTGTAAGATTAAAACTATCAATAAATAGAAGGAAACAACCTAGAGAAATCTTTGGGGAAGTGAAACTAATGGCAAAGGAAAGAAAAAATTAAATGGGATTACATATGTGCTTTGCTTTAAATGGCTTTCTCCTAGAACCTTCAAATGGTTACTTGCAGAGAGCTATAAGTACCTTTTACTTTATGTCCCATCCCACCCTCTTAGCCAATGACAAACTCAGTCATAATCTATGCTCTAGAACACCCCGTGGGATTAGACTGAGCATTGGCCTGCACTGGACATCACACCTTGGCTTTGTTCTGGTCTCCCTGCTTCCCTTTCCAATTTCTCTCTGGAGCACTTAGGAAGTGCTAATAAATCAATCAGTTGTGCCTGAAAGACTTGTGTGTTCCCTTTTATAATTCTCACATAGAATTATGAACATTGTGAGCAAAGAAAAGGGCATCTAAGTCTTTCTGGAGAATCATAAAAAGCTTGACAGGGTATGATGTTAACAGTGAGTTGAAATATACAAAGGAGTTTTCCAGATGAGACTGGAAAGATATCTTTTTTTAAGAGGCAGGAAGCAGGTAGGAATGAAGACAAGTACGCAGGCAAAAAGGCAGAGCGGAGAGAGGAATATGCATTTTTATTTATTTAGCTGTTCATTTTGTTTCTCCCTAGCTCCGGGTCATGAACCTGGGTCTTTTGTGCTGTATGTAATTACACCACAGCCTCAGACTTAACACCTGAGCCACTAGGGCATGCTCAAAGATATCCTCTGTCCTTAATGCTATCTACTCATCAATGATAAAAATAATATTAACTTGTATCTACCTGTATTGGGTTATTAAGTGGCTGGTTCTGTGTTAAAATAAAACATTTTTATATTCTTCAAAATGAACATAGAAGGCATGTATGTTCATAATGTCCCTTTACATGAGAAATCCAAAAGGTCTAGTAATTTGTTCAAATTATATACCAAGTCATGGATAGATCTGGGATTTAAACACAACTAATTTGACTTTATAACTCACTGGAGTTTTGATCACTTTGCTATACTGCCTTCTTTGTAAACAACATTAAAATAAGAATTGTCTTCTATCTTATTTTCCCTACAGTGTCAAGTTCATTTTTCATTTCTTTTTTTTGCTGAGTCCTTTTAAAGAAAAGGAATAAATAAAAATAATGTTTAATTAATATATGGTTCTGTGTTAATATTTTGAATGTCATGGAAAGAAAAAAGGAAAATTAAAGTGTATCTGACTATTTAGAACTCTGCCATTTGTAACAGAAATAGAAAGGAGGAGTGTTTTATAAATGTGAAGGGAATTGACACACCCTGGTGGAGTAGTGGTGAGGTCTGGCTGAGCATAGTTTACATATATCCCAGGGACCCGGGTGTGCATCCTGGGACTGAGAGGAACAACTAAGATGCATAACTAAAATAAAAATAAAATAAAGATGCTTCTTCCTTCTCTCTCTTCCTGACTGCTTGCCTAGCACCTTCATTCCTGCCTGTGCCTTTCCTATTAAAATTTTTTAAGGTAATTATATTTTAGGACAGGATCAATGGGAAAGACAGTTGCAAAGTTAGAACTCAGAATGCCAGAGTTCCTATACTTGAATATGATCTAAGAAGATACTGGAGGCACAATTCTGACTGGTTAGTACAAGTCTTGAAAGGCTTTTTATTATTATTGTTGTTGTTATAACTGAAATCTTGCTCTTTTCTAGATTTTCTCAATGATTATTTCATAGTAACACCAGTTAATCTCTGTTTTTAAAGCAACTGAATGTAGATGAGAGCATTATTTGCAATTTCCTTTTTATCTTTGTTCTTTGTAATTGGAAAAGCTTGATTATTAGAACTGTATTGATATTTAACAAGTCCAAACTGAGCCCCTCACCTCTACATCTTTTATCCCTTAACCTTGTGATATTTTTCTTTAGTGACCTGAGACTATCTTTAAATGTATGTGTTTATATCTATCTTCCCCACTAGAATGGAAGACTAAGAATAGGGACTTTATTTTGTCCATCTCTATATCTCTAACATCTTGAGAAGTAATTGGTATAAATTAGGCAATCAATAAATATTTGAACTGAAGAGAGAAGGAATCATGGCTGTGACTAAGGATAATACAAACACCTGGAAAGGAATTACCTCCCTACAATTGACCCCAATTTCTGAAAGCATTACATGTAATGGTAGATTAGACAGGATTATGCCATAATTAAAGGAGCAAAAGTATGGCCACTTTTAACTCATTAAAATCCTGGCTTTGAAATATATGATTTAGTCTCAATTAAGATAATTACTATTTCTGATCCTAAATGTGCTCGCCTATAAGTGGGAATAAGCAAAAATGCCTCATAACCCATGTGTATTACATAGTTATCATTCTAATTTTAATTCTCTCATGTAATTTGAAGACTCATAGACAAAACTTCCAGGAAAGAAGTTTATTTGCAAAGAATTTTTGAACATTGTCCAGGGGTTTCAGGAGACTGACTCATCAAATTAAAAATATGACAGAATTTCAGAGAAATGAAAAAAATGATTCCATGGTTACCAAGGTTACACTTAACCTGTTCACAGTAAAATAATGTTTTTTCCCTCATATGATTGTCATACCTATAAAATTTTTCACATACCTTAAACCTCATCAACAAAATTCGAGGTTCCAGCAAATACGACACTGATTTTGGTTTCATAAAGATCAGAATAAGTGTACTTTGGATGCTCATTCTTAAAGCCTCTCTGTGAAATTCTGCATAGAGCTGGGGTTCTGTCCTACAATAGGCAATTAACTATATGATTACAGATGGGTATAGGGTGTAGATGATGATGCCTTTGATGGTAGAAAATTATGGAATGATCATGATACTAATTCTCTGGAACTTTAAACAAGCCAAAACATAGCTAAAAAGATCTGGGATAGAATTAGAGACACAAGAAGTTGTGATAAAGAGAAATGGACATAGAGATAAGTTGGCAATATTTATCTTCAGTTAGTTCTGTTGTAGTGGATCTGAAGTATAATGTATGTAAATAAAAATAAAACTTTAAAAATTGGCATTTAACTAATAAGTCATTTATTTTTATTTTTTAAAGAGGAAGGAAACAGGCAGGAATGAAGGCAAGTAGGCAGGCAAGCAGGTAGGAAGAGAGAGGAGGAAGAAATACTTTTTATTTACTTAGGTGTTCATTTTGATCCTGCCCCTCTCAGCTCTGGGTCTTGAACTTGGGTCCTGGGGCTTTATGTGAACTATGCCGGCCAGAGCCACAGAGTTAGCACCTGAGTTACCAGAACTCACTTAGTTTTTATAACTTAATTGAAGCTTTCATAAAGAATATTTCATTGTCATTTATGTAGAGAAAAGTAGTGACTCAGCTATATTTAAATAAATTATTTAAAAATAGCCACTATAAATATAATTTATTAATTTGAAAGTTCCATATATATAATAGTTTAAAAAAATTTTATTGCAGTACCTTTGATTTTACACATTAAAATAAACTCATATGATAGGTTCCTTATATGTACAGTTTCCCCATTTCTGATATATGTCAACATACCCTGCCCTCTACCAAGTCACCAAGTGCTCTTCACTATTGTCCAATCCACCATTTGTCCCCCATGTCCCCCATCTCATTCTCTGTTGGTAACCTTAGTTCTATTGTAAGTGTCCAAGGTGCACATTAAATTTTGATAAACTTAAATATTCTCTTCATCCTAAAGGGGTTAGGTTATATAAGGTATGTTAAATATCTGCTTTTGGAAATAACAATAGATTCTTCCTACTTACTACCTTGCCATATGACCATATATTTAGTATTTATGGGGTACTGTCTGATGCTATTAATAATTTTTGTATTCATTTGTGTGTTCATTTGCTTGTTCATTCATCATTTAACAAACTCTGAATCCCTGCTACATTTTCCAGAATTTCCTTTTCTGCACAGGTTCAAGTTAGTTTATACCACAAGAGATATGTTGTGTGATATTCTGAAAGCAGAAGTAAAGCAGTTGCTGTATTTTTTTATATTTTAGAGATAGGGCACATAAAGCTCTCTGTGAGAGACCAGAGTTTGTGTGGGGCCCCAGCTGGGGCCAGCACACCTCACACTTCTTCTACTTCTCTGACTCTCCAGTCAGATGAATGTTTCATTCCATGACAATAAGCACCAGCCTTTCCTGCAGGACACTCCTATTATCAAAGTTGGAAACATAATATAATGAACAATCAACCCAGGTTCCAGTAAGTTCTTGCAGATTCCAGTTTGCCCTTGTTTCCCCAGTATTCCCTTTTGACTGGCTTCTCTGAATACTTTAACCCTCGACAAAGAAATAACAGCCTGCTGTTAATAGACTGCTTAACCTATTCCCCCTAACAATCATGTAAAGACAAAAGCCAGATATCTCTATGAAATTCCATCTCCCCCTTCCTCTCCCCCTCCCCTTTCCCCTTTCCCCCTTCCCCTTCCTTCCTCCCTCCCTCTCTCTCCCTCCCTCCCTCCCTCTCCCTCACTCTGTTTTCTTCCACTCCTCTGCAGTTCACCTCTTATGGACAGAAAAAAAAGGCACATATACTGAGTACTCTGAAAAGAAACAGGAGTGAATGTACAATTTATCCTGAAAGGGGAAGAAGGTAGGGAAAGATTTCACTAAGAAAAATGGTTGAGTTGAGTTGTGCTAGAAGGATGAACTGAAGTTTATTAAGTAAATAAAGGGAGAAATTTATTCTACCAGACAGGTAATAGCATAGGTAAAGATATGGAGTTATTAGGATGGTGATACAGTGATTGTATTTGAGTATAGAGAGCTGGAAGGTGAAGGGGTGGGGTCTGGGGATATATCAGAAAGAGACAGATGAGCAAGAAATAGGGAACCAAAATTGAAAAGGGTGGTATAGCAGAGATATAGGGGAGGTATCAAAGTTCACTGAGAAAATTACCTAATCATATATATACACATACACACACACATACCATTTAGCTAAATACACTAAACTTCTTGAGGAACACATAATTCTGTCTGCCTCCTTTATCACCTCTGACATTCAATAAGGTCTCAATAAATATTTTAGGATGATGAAACTCCTTACATTTATTTATTCAAATACTGTCATCCAGTCTCCTCAATGAAAAATACTCAAAGGTAGAAAGTGATATATAGATTCATACAGTAATCTCTTCATAATTGATTCTTACTTGAAATAGCTTCATATATATAAAAATGGCATAATGCCATCGTTCTGAAACTATGTGCCAAGGTGTCCCAGGGTGCCGCAGCACATTTATAGGGGCAACATAAAATAGTTTAGAATTTCAAGGTAAATGCAGTGATACTTGCAGGATACCAGATAAATTATATTCACTTTTATGATGGTATAACTTTGCAAAGCCGGCATGCTGATAGTTGTTATAAAAAGTAGACATTGCAAAAATCAACGTGGAACAGGAAATGAGAGTGGCAGTGTCCAATCTGATTCTAAAATTTGGGAAGTTATGTACTGACTAATGAGCAAATATATTCCACTGGTAAGTGATTGTGATCACTTAAAGCTAATTTAAAAAATAATTAGTATTATAAAGTATAAACATTACTGCAAATAGCTACTAAGATTTTTGGACACAAATACATATAAATAGTTAATAAACAGAACAATTAAATATTTATTTTGGACTAGGTAGCTACGAAAAAAATTACTGAGAAATTAAGGGCACCATGAACCAAGAAAATTTGGGAACTTCTGTTAGTAAACATACAAAACTGCAAAATATGTGTGGTCTAAGACAAAGGTGAGGCAAACATTTCAAACTGATCCTTGTAGGATTAAACATTTGGCCTAGAGTTGCTATTGTATTCCATAACTGCTGCAACGTATAGAAGCATGAATATTTTTCTCTGCTTGCCTAGCTTTTGACAGTAACTCTAGCTGTGAGCCCCTTATGCCACATTTTCCTTGGAGCAGAAGCCATGTGGAGAAAGAATATAGAGGATTTCGACAATTCAATGCATATTTCTACGTTGGCAACGGAGAGCGTATTACCGAAACAACTCCAAAGAACTAAAGCAGCTCTTAAACTGTCTACTTAATTCAAGTTGAACTGTTTCAGGTAGTTCCTATGCTTCTGCATGACCGTTTCCCACGTTAACTAATAATTCTCATGTTTATAATTATTTTGCCTTATGAGTATGAACCTTCTGTCCATCATTATTGCAATTCTAGATGTGTGTTCTTTTCGATAATGTTATTGTTTCCTAGATGAATAAAGATTGTCATTTGCATTAGTGTTGCTGCTGCTTGCTGTTTTTGACTGTGACCACTTGAAGAGGGTGGAGGGAATCTCTTTTTAATGAGATCTGCTATAATAAAAAGTGACTACCTATTTGCTACTGTGTGCCAGATACTTTTCTAGGCATGTTACAAACATGCATTAATCTTTATCATGATGCTGTGGTTTGGGTATTATTTTTGTCTCTTTCATGGATGAGGGAACAGAGCACAGAAAATATATGTAATCTAAGGTGACTCATGTAGTAGGTGATAGAATCAACAACTGATCCCACAGGTGACTGATGCTTGGACAACCATCCTAACTATTGTGCTAAATTGACTTCTTGTGCCAGAATTTGGCAATCATTTTAGGAATATCATGTTGTTTAAATATCACAGTGCTCCAGAGGTTCAGAGATATAAAGCAATGTTTCAAAAATGCTGGGGATAGCTAAATGGTGGAATTAAAATTCTGCTTCCTATTCTATATTATTTTGCCTTTATCAATGGTCTCTGAAACAGGATGAATTAAGTTGAACCGTTTGAAATTATCGGTATTTGACTATTTTTACTCAAAAATTACAATATGGTTCAACTTTCACCAGTATGATTCAATGAGATTAGTAGAAAATATTACAAATCTTATTAGCATTTACTTTTTAATTTCTGCTGATAATCCACACTATTTCATTCATTTTTGACTACTGGCATTATATCTCAATATATATTTCACACTACACCCTCCACCAGAGTTCCAATGTCCATTACCCCCACCTTTCCCCTTTCTATTCCTTTCACTGTCTGCCCACTGGCAGTCATCATCATGTGTCCTGTGAATTTTTGCTTGGGTTTGTATATTTATTTGTTTCATTTCATTATGTTCCACATATGAGTGAAACCATTCCATATTTCTCTTTTTCTTTCTGACTTAATGTCACTTAACATGATCCCTTCCAATTCCATCCAGATTTGTTGCAAAGGGCACAATTTCATTTTTTCAGTAGATGCATAGAATTACATTGAGTATATAGACCACAGCTTCTTTATGTAGTCATCTGTTGATGGGCATTTAGGTTGTTTCCATGTCTAGGCTATTGTGAACTGTTCTGCTATGAACATTGGGGTGCAAGTATTTTTTTCTGATTAGATATTATATTTCCTCTGATACACGCCTAAGAGTAGGATTGCTGGGTCAAATGGTAGATCCATGTTTATTTTCTTAGGAATGTCCATACTGTGTTCCAAAGAGGCTGTACCAATTTACATTTCCACCAATAGTGAAGGAGGGTTCTTCTTCTCCACACCCACTTCGACGACTGATATTTCCAGTTAATTTTTTTAAATTTAGACCATTCTTACTGTTGTAAGGTGGTATCTCATTGTTGATTTTATTTGCATTTGTCTGATGAGTGATGTAGAGCATTTTTTCATGTGTTTGTAGCCCATTTGTGTGTCTTCTATAGCCAGGTGTCTATTCAGTTCTTTTGCCCATTTTTGAGTGGGTCATATGATTTTTTATTGTTGAGGTGTGTGAACTCTTTATATATTTTGGAGATTAAGCTCTTATCTGATTCATGATGTGTGAATATCTTCTCCAATTCCATGTGTTGTCTTTTTGTTTTAGTGGTGATTTTTTTTGCTGTGCAAAAGGTCTTTGATTTGATGTGGTCCCAATTTCTTAGTTTTACTTTGATCTCTTTTGCCATAGGTGCTCCTTCCCCAAAGATCTCTTTGCAGTTGAGGACATGGAGTTTTTTTGTATTTTATGGTTTTGGTTCTAATGTCCAGATCTTTGATCCATCTTCAATTAACCTTTGTGTGATAATGGCGATAATGAGAAATCAAATTATTTTTTCTTTTTTGAAGACATCTTTCTAGTTTACTATTAACTTAAAATGTGTAGAAAATTAAGCTTTATGAAGTTTTTATTTTTTTATTGATAACTATGCACGTTTCACATGTCAAATTGCTCTTGTCACATATAATAGGTGAGGTCCTTAAGGGATGAGTTGTAGTTCTATATTGCAGAGGATGGAGAAAGGCAACAATATTTCTTTGTTTGCTTTCCACATACTATGCCTTTTAATGGTATATTCAATTTTCCATGATACTGATATAACCCATAAGATTAATTATATAAACTATGATTTTTAAAAATAAAATGTTTACAATACTCTGTAATGGAATGGAGAATGAACATGAAAATGATTCCTTTTCCAAATATATGGTGAGGTTAGGTTATTAAGACCACCATAAGAAAATACAAAATTACCAGATGTAGATCTAAGGAAACATAATAGTCTAGAGTGATAACCATAACGCTGATTTTTCTTTTTTTCTAGGTATTAATCTAGCTAACTTAAGCTTTTCTTTTAATGAATCAATAGGAAAAGGGGATAAAACCCATTAAATTTGATGCCCATCTCAGCTGGGTATTATAGTAAACATTCTTTATATATTGAACTGGGGTCCTCTAACCAAGGCAAGAGTAAGATTGTTTCCTTGGGTCAGCCTGACAATCGTTGCCCCGTTTTGAAATTATTATCTCTCAATATTCTAGGGACATGCTCTACTATCTTCATGCTTGCATTATTTTATGAGCAGTCAACTATCATTCTTAATTTTGTTCATCTGTAACTTTTTCTTCTGATCGCTTTCATGATTTTAAATTCATTTCTGGTTTTGAACGATTTGACTATGTTTTATCTTGGTATTTTAATACTTCTAGTCTT
The DNA here is from genome assembly GCA_004363575.1 of Solenodon paradoxus. Classification (NCBI taxonomy): domain Eukaryota; kingdom Metazoa; phylum Chordata; class Mammalia; order Eulipotyphla; family Solenodontidae; genus Solenodon; species Solenodon paradoxus. Next base: position 116,816 of record RJWH01003705.1, on the reverse strand, counting down.
TGAATTGCATTAGATTCTTGGATTTGTGGTTTCTAGTTCTTCTTTTATTTAATCGAATTTGAAAAAAATATTGGATATTACCTCTTAAGAATGCTTCCCCAACTCACTTTCTTCTCCTTTAGGGTTCCACTTACACATATATTTGGTCACTTCAAGTTGTCCACAGCACACTCTATTGCTACTTTCTTCATTTTGTCCATGTTTAATTTTGGTAAGTTTCTATTGCTATGTCTTCAAGATCAACAATTTTCTCTTCTGCAGTGAGTGCCTAACTAACCTTGTGTCAATTCCCTCTAATTATTTTTCACCCCAGATTTTTTTTAATCTCTATATGAATTTCTAACTGAATCCTCAACTGAAAACGGAGACTCTTCTTGGGTTCTCTATCCCTGCACTATGATCTTGAAATTTTCTCCAGGCAGTGAGAGAAAGTATTTCTAATTTATTTCAGTTTTGTCCGAGATCATATTGCTGTGCTGCCTGTTGTAGTGTCTAAGAAGTGTTGTTTCATATATTTTATTCAGAAATTTACGTGTTGGAAGGGGAAATTGACTGTAAACGTAAGCTTTTTTGTGCTTATCATGCTTTTTGAAAAAAACCTATAGTTTTGAAAATATCAGTAAGAAACAAATATGTATTAAAATTACTTTTATTTTTTAAGCAGAAGGAATCAGACAGGAAAGAAAGGAGAGAGAAAGAGGCATTTATGTATTTATTGATTTAGTTAGTTAGTTCATTTTGGTTGTTCCCCAGGCCCTGAGTTGGGAACCCAGATCCTTGGGCTTTATGTAGACTACACCTGAGACACCAGAGTCTGCCTGCACCTAGTAGATTTTTAAAAATCAAGTCTAATGTCCAGAAAAGAAAAATAATAAAATTTAAGTACTTCATGAACAAGTTCATCAGCAAACCTGGCTATAGGGAAAATTAGCATATTGTAGGTAGTTCAGAAAAAATTCCACAGAAGCTACATGTATTTGCAGGATAGAATTTTCTATTTAGGTGCAAAATATAAAAGAGAATTTGAAGGGAATGCCAGGTTGTGTGTGAAGGTTACCATACATTTAAGAATAATATCAAGAAAAGAGAAGTAAGAGAATGTGTTAGGGACAACACTGGAAGGTTCAAAGACTAAAAAAAAAAAATCCAGAACAGACTAATGATACCATCCCACAGACTTATGAAAACTGATGAATTCCTCACAGGACAAATGTTAGAATCCATAATTCTACACATCAGACTAGAAATGCAGAACATGAAAGACAAAGGCAAACTATTAAGAGCAGTAGATTAAGAAGACTATCAAAGACAACAGACTTCTCTAGAGAAAACACAGAGAGTGAAATATTTTCAGTGCCATTAGAAGAAGATAACTGCTAACCTAAAATTGTATGGAGTGGAACACATTTTAAGAATGAGGTTAAAATAAAGACTTTTGCAAATCAAAACAATGAAACATATAAAGCAAACAAAGCAAACCAACAGCTGATCCTAATTTCTGAGATAAATTCTGAAAAGGAAGGAATTCAGAGACATGTAACTTCAGACAAAAGTTCTGAGATATGAACATAACAAAAACTGTAAAAAGTGGGAAATGTGAAGGTAAATCTAAATGACTACTGACTAAATAAAGTCATGACAATTATGTCTACACCTTATACAATTACAAATTAGAATAAAAATATAGGTAAATAATACTTGTTAGGAACGGTATTAATAGAATTAAATTGTTTCAAGGTCCTCACATTTTCTAGGAGGAAAGTAAAAGGAGTGATCAATTTCATAATTTGATAGATAACTATATATGCACATATATATTATTGTCATTCTTAGGGTTACAATATAATAGAAATAGCGTAATTTTCCAGTAAGTTAATACAAAAACAAGGAAAGATAAATAAAATTAATAATACTCCCCCAAAAGAAATTAAGAAAGGACAGAAATGAAAAATAGGTGGGAAAGTTGTAAGGTACTAAAAGCACTGGAATAGACAATCTCATCAATCAAAAGGTAAATTAGATATATTAATTTTTCCAGTCAAAAGGCAAATATTGGCACACTGAAAAAAGTAAGCTCAACTATATACCATGTTTAATCAATTTATATAAAATCTAAAGATACAGAAGGAGTGAAAGTAAAAGAATTAAAAGTAAATTAGCATACAAATATTGTATTTTAAAAAGTTTATGCACCTGTATTAATACTGCATGAAAAAGACTAAGAAAAGGTATTTTTAATAAGGGACACATTATAATAAATGATGCGATGTTTTCATGACAAAACTATACAAAAAATTTTGCATATGCTTACTATAAGTTCAAAATACAGTAATCCCTCACCTATCGTGGGAATTAGGTTCCAGAGACCCCCGTGATAGGTGAAAATCCACGAAGTAGTGGCGTTATAGTTTATTTTATTATTTATATATATTTTAAGGCTTTATAAACCCTTCCTACTCTCCTATGAACCCTTCCCACACTCTTATAAACATGTTCTGCACTCTAAAACCTACATACTTTTAACAATATATCAAATTCTATGTGGGTGCTCACTAGTGAAGTGCACCTATACAGCGAAAATCCCGCGATACAGAATTAGACATATGTTTTAAAAAACCCGTGATACGGTGAAGCCGGGATAAGTGAACCATGATATAGCGAGGGACGACTGTATATAAAGCAAAAATCTACAGGAGGGATAAAATAAATTAATATATAGTCACAGTGAAAAATTACAAAATATATTCATCACAAACTGTAAAAACAAAGATACAAAAAAGCACCACAAATATAGAGAATTTAACCGTGTTTAACATATTTTACCTAATGGAAATATGTAGCACTTAAACTAAATAACTGGAAAGCACTCACTCTTTTCAAACATAAATCATTTAAAAATGACCATTTTCTACTATCTTCAACATTAATATTTTTCAATTTCAAAGGCTTGACACCACACAGAGCATCTTTAACACTAGTGGTAACAAAAACAAAAGTAAAATACTCACATATACTTGGCAGTTAAGAAAAAAATTTCTTAATCTACTAATTCAAGAAGAAAAGCACAACAGAGCTTAGAAAATATTCTGAGTAATAATTAACAGCTTAAACCCAAACAAGTGAGATAGAGCTAAAGAATACTGAGATAGAAAGCTATAGTTTTAAGTGTGTTGCTATAAAATAATCAATAAACTAGATGCATATCACAAGAAGTTAGAAATAAAACAGCAAAGTAAAGAAAGTCTGAAAATCAAGAGAGAAGGAAATGATGGAACAGAAAACATACATACAACATATGTCAATGAAATTGAAAATTGATTCTTAAATGGACAAACCTCTGGAAAGCTTGACCAATGAAATAAGAGATGAAGTAAAACTATTATCTATCTATATCACACTATCTCTTCAAGATAGAGGCAAAGTATTAACAACAGATATAAAAGTAACTGCTTTTTGAGAAAAAGAAACATGCTAAGGAAAGAGTCTTTGGATGACTACCTGAAAAATTTCCCTTTGATGTGTGTTTTTATTTTTGCTCAAAATAATGTTGCCTATAAAAAGTCTCATACTTCATGTTAAAAAAATCTTCAACAGAAATTTTGAATAATTCAGTTAGAATTTTAAACAGTATTATGGTTAATGCTTAAAATGAATATCTCAATTTTGTAAGTACAACCAATGATCTCCTTTAAGTTTCAATAATGTTGTGAAATATATTTTTCTACTCACTAGATGGCAATGACAACTCCGCTTCCTCTCGATATGACAAACAATAATGTCTCTAGATGTTGCCAGATGTCCCTAGAGAATAAAATCACCCCTGACTGGGAAACACCCAGCTACTATCATGCTGATATTAGCAGTTTCTAAAAACTGAAAAAACTACAAGTTAAGTTATAGGATAATAGATGGTGATGTGGATTCCATACACTGTTACAAGAAATTGATATATTACAAAACATTTTTATAATGTGCATGTACTGAGAAAAAAACACTTATTGGGTAAATATATAGTCGTTCTCTCTTAGGATGATAAATCAAAACTACTTTTTTGCTTTGTTCATCAATACCTTAAATCGTTCTGCAATAACAGTGTATTAATTTTATAATAATACAAATTTTCACAATATGCTTGTTTATAAAATGTTTGTTGCTGCCTTTTAAAAAGATAACTTGAAAGGGAATTTTCCAAAGATATGACCAGAGAAAAACTGCTTTGAGGTAGGATATCAATCTGTAGTTTCAATCACGTCATATTGCCAAGATAGCTGCCCAAACCGTCTTATCAGATATTGACCTTAATTGTACATGACACTCTAGAAGGTAGAGGCTGAATTTTTAATGACATATATCAGGTCGTGCAAGTTGCCTGACTCCCTGCATTCCTACCTGTCTTCCTTTTCTCCTTCCTTTTCTTTAAGAATAATGTGTCTAATCTCTCCTTGTTTGCTTTTAACTTTCTTCTTATTGTTTCTGAAGGGTGTAAAGCACAAGAGTCTTTTTCTTTGGCGCTTTTCTTTCCCAATAAACAGAAGCGAAAAGGTTAGCAAATTGAGAACTTTAAAAGTTATCAATAAATCAATCTTATGTTGAACCTAACAGCCGTGAAAGGTACATACGTATGCCTAGAACAGGATCACAATCTAGCCTGGGATGTCAATCATGTAATATTCCAGCTCATGTCACTTAGAGCAAGCTTGCTTCCTTGTTTGAAATTCTATTATTTTCCTTGACATTCAGACACTTTGAAAAGATTAATCCGTACATTCCTTTTCTAAATTTTGCAGCCAGATCAAAAGAACAGAATTTTTCCTCCACTTTTGATTTTATTTAGCAACGACTAGATCTGTTTCTTTCAAACGCTCAAAATCACTGCTAACTGCATTCGGAGAAGCCTGGTGGGTATGACGACTTAATCATCTTGATTTATAAGGCGCACATCTTCTTAGTCTTTATTTGCCATAACTTCCTCAAGGTTTGCTTCAATAGCACCAGTTACAGCAGCCCCTCAAGATGACTATGGGCCATTTAATTACAAATTAAAATTCTCTCACCTTTATCTTCAAGGGACACACAAATCTTTAAATGTTGTGAGGGAGGTCTCCACATAAAGGCAATATACACTGCTTCTAAAATCATAGCTAACCCTAAAGACATTTAAATCAAACTGCACTAACATCTGGTTTTCCCTAAATCAAAATCTTAGATCTATGTTTACAGGGCCATTTGCCATTTAAAGGGAGAATTTTAACGAAGGAAATAGAGTAATTTTTTTAAATTGTCAGCTTCATATGGAAACACTCCTGATAACCTCCCCATGCATTTATTCTCATAACATATCTTTTCAGTCCAGGAGATGCTAACCTATCTTGGATAACTTGTAAATCTCTTTCCTTTGGAGTACTGACAAGATGACTCTCTTGATCTTTAGCAAAAGGCTATAGATCTTGAACTAAGGTAGACTTACTTTACCTTCGTCAGCATCATGCGAACTTACTTCACTGCTGAAATATCATCAGTGTTCACATTGTTTCCCCTGTCTTAAAATGGATCATTTAACAAAGTTAAACCATATTTTAAAAACAACACTTTTGCCCATGATACACTCAGACTGCGCAGTTTGATTAATGTTGAAAGGTAGTTAAGTTAAACAGACTCAATTTTATTCTGTGCCCGCTTTTTAAAAACTGACATAACTGGTGCACTCCTCTGACTCAGCAGTTAAGGTGCAAGACAGGTAAAGCTCAAGGACCCCATTTTGACACCCAGACCCAAGGGAAGAAAAACAATAACAACAAAAACAAAATAATTAAATAAAAAAAATTTAAATGTGCATTCCCTTGTGGCTCAGGTGGCTGAGATGGCTGGGGTGTGGACCATGTGAAGCTCAAGGACTCAGGTTTGTGCTTCTTTCTCCTCTCCTTTCCTTCCTTCCTTATAAAATGATATACCTCTAAATGCTTATTAAAATGTTCTAAAATTATTGCTTAAATATTTTCTACATTTCACCTTCACCTCTGAGAAACTGTCATGAGAATCACTAGAACTGTACCCTCCTTGGTTGTTAATGATCGGTAGCATGGTTAGTCTCTCTAGCACAGCACATTTTGTTAGTGCCAAGAACACAGATGGGTAGAGAGGATAAGAAGGCCCTCACTTCGACTGTGCTATTCCAGGCAGAGACATCTGATAATTAACAATACAAAGGCATATGGCAGCTATGGAACTAATTTTTGCCCTAATGTAAACTCACTTACAAACACACTTGAAGCTTGTTCAACTTTTCACTTTATTTTCCTCTTCTCTGGCTCATTTCATCTTCACAGAAAAACAGAGGTAGGGGTTAGAAGACAAAGGAACTTAAACAGGAGGAAATGGCATCACAGGTTAAAGTATGTGCATTGCTCTGTTTGAACTCATTTCTTACAACTAGATGGCTTATAAAGAGTGATTTCCAAAATTAGTTGTGCACTCATCATCAGGCTCTCTTGTTAAAAAGCATATTGTAATTCTCTAAGTCTAGAGGAGGGCCTGAGATTCTGCATTCCTAATAACCTTCCCAGTAATGCTCGTACCTCTGGCTTGAGCACCAGGCATCAAACAACAAAGGTATAAATACTGTCTATGTCAAACCATTCAAGCAGAGTCATCTCCCCCTATACTGAAAATAAAAGGGCAAAATCATATGCAGAATAAATTTCAAACCAAAGCTCATGCAATAGGTATGCTCTCTCATTCATCACTCATTTAATCTTTTTCTTTTTCTTTTTTTTTTTCTCAAACCTAGGCCCATGGCTTTCATAGCCTGTGCCTTGGCTGCCTGAACTATAGGGCATAACTCATTCAATCTTAATAAATATTCCAAGAGCTAGAAATACTATCCCCATTTCCCAAGTGAGGAAACTGAGGAAAGAACTGTTAAGGAACTTCACTAAAATCATGTACCTGGCAAATGATATGGTGACATTTTATATTGAGATTTCATGTCCTCTCATCCAGATGGTTGGTATAGCATTTTATATGTATGACTGAAAAGGTTTTCATACTTAGGAACACATTTGACTCTCATAATAGAAGCCCTGTAAGTACAGCACAGTAGGCCCTATTATGCTTATTGGGTAGATGGGGAAAGTAAGGCAGGAAAGAACAAACAGCACACTGATCTTCAGCCTTCTCTCTGTCATCATTATCATGCTACTCAGCAGCCATAAATTCTTAAACTAGAATGAAACAACTAGGAATATGCTTCAGAGATTTCCAACAGGAAAAGTGAGCATTATTTACAGTCTAAACCTATCAAAATAACTTTGAAATGTGAAATACGAGTGTTCAGCATTTATTTCACGTTCAAATCTGAAAACTTAAATTTCTAATGATTCCTAAACCGATGGTGAGATCCCAGGAGGGAGGGTGGTGAAGGAGCACAGATTATATACTACATTATACTTAATAGTTTGTATAATTATTTTATTTTCATTCTAATACTTCATACTAAAATATGAATTGCTTGTATTAATTTGAAAGTTCTCTTTTGGGTGGTAGGATGTAAAACCCGCCTCAGTGAAAACTGCTTCTTTTATTTTATTCTACAGTTATAATTCATTTCTGTGTTTACGATCTTTCTCTTGAGTAGCCCTTTTCTATCATTACTAAACGTATGTATCTTCCTCCCATAGTAAAATAAAAGGCTCTCCTTTTAACTGACACGTTGCTAATGTATACCACCTTATTTCTCTCCTTGTTTTCTAAATAAAAGCATGTTTAATGACCACTCTATGAACATTATCTCCTCTTCCCTATTTTACTCCCCAACCCACTCTAGCTCAAATTCTACTCCCATTACTCTATTGAAATCTCTACACAAAGTCATCAATTACCTACATACTGGTGAACTCCTTGGGCCCACTTGACTTCCTAGAAGCATCTGATGTGCTTACTACTCATCCTTTGAATATGCTCCCTCCCTTCCCAACAATTCTGAAGCTAAAAGGTTCTAATCAGTTTCTTTCAATTTCCATGTTTGTTTTTATCCCCTCAGCTTCCATTTTAGGTTCCTTTTTTTACTTTGTCTTCATAAATTCAACAGATATTGATTGAGACATATTCTGTTCTTTGTATTATGTTAGGCACTGGTAATACAACTGTGTTTAAAAATGTATTGCTTCTATCATCCTGGAACTGAACACTGCAAAAGGGAACAGACCTTAGGAGTCAGGAAGTCAGGAAAAAGTTTCTCAAGGGAATGATGATTTAGCTGAGATCTAAAGAGTGAATAGGAATTGATGAAGTAAAGAGAGAAGGAAAGAATATTTACACAGTCTATATATGCAAAAATGCCTTGGGTCATGAGGAGCTAGACTCATAGGATCAGGCTAGAGAGGATGGTAAATGATATTAATGATTTTGTGTTCTACTACAGGAAACACTGAAATATTTTAAATGGTGGAGTGACATGATCAGATCTGCATTTCTGAAAGATCATTCTGGATGTAATACAGTAAAAACATGGAGGATACAACAGTGGATCAGGACAGATAACTCAATGGCAATTGCAGTGGGTCCAGCCTGTAGATAATGGTTATTTTATGTAGGTGACTGTAACAAGTTGAGAGAACAAAGTGGTAGATTGGAGGGGGCTCTCATAAAATGACCATACACAGACAAGAATCCATACAGGGACATTTTTCACAACTCTCATTTTCCTACCTCTCTCTGACTGCCAAATCATTGAAATCTCTCTATATGCCCTTCCTCTACAGTGCGATGTGGGTTCTAGTTGCACCTAGGTCAATCCAATGGCCTCTAGAGGCTGAAGACGTAATGAAGGAGGAATCCTCTACCAGGGCCTGGGGAATCAACTCAAATTGTATGAGTAATGATCAGTAAAAGTCCAACACCAAGTTATTGGAAAAAGAGAACTCATAAAAATACACAATAGAAGAGCATCATTTTGAAAGCATTGGTTACAAAAAATAGAAGGGAAAATTAGACGGTAATGTGTTATAGAACTGCTTAAGAAAATGACTATAAGAAGAGATAGGATATAAGATATGGTAGGAAAGAAAGGAGTAAAATGGAAATTAAAATAATGTTAAATATAAACTTTAATAAAGAAATGAAAAATATTTTGCCGGTTAAAAACCTGTATTGAAAACAGCAATGAAGAAAATTGATACTACATAATCATTAAGGCGAAGCAAACGTTTAAAAAAATGACTGGTATTTATTATGTCTTTTGTTTATAACACTACATTCATTTTTGAATACTGACAATATATCTCAATCTATATTTCATACCACACCCTCCACCAGAGTAAGATGAAGCAAATTTTAAGGAGTATTTTCCATTAGGTAGAGAGGAAATACAAAGACAAAAATTATGAGATATTATAAATGTGGTGGAGGTCAGAAAGAAGAGATCTAGAAGTGAAGGTAATTAAATATCTGAAGATCAGACAAAAGAAGTGTAACAGAAACAGCAACAAAAGGTATAATAAGAGAAAACTTTTCCTAGGAGAATAAAGAGTTGAATTTTTTAGATAAAAATGGGAGCAAAATAAGGGTTTTGGAAGTTTCCTAAAATGTATGATTTTCACACCTTGGAAAAGAGACCAAAATAACATTGATTAGATTGTGGTTTAGATACTGTGTTTTAATTTAGATACATTGTTATGTATGAACAAGACTCAAAGCAAACTTTTATTGGTGACACCTGGTGACAGAAATGTTGTCATCTCTAAGTATTGATTTCCTGGGTAAAGTAAAACAATAGAGCTAGTAACATTTATAGTCCTGTTTATTGCAGCATGATTTATGAATAAATAAGGTAATAAGACAAAAGACCTCCTTCTTTTGATTATAAAAACCTTTGAGCAGTTCAGCTCATATATTTTTTAGCTGATGCTTTAATCCAAAACTTGACACCTATGTCATTCTTGTTATTTAAGAAGCAACTGGGAAATTGGTACCAGCAAATAAATCATAGTTTCAGTTACATAGCTAACATAACACACATTTCTTGGATACTATATGTATCTTAGAGAAGAACATCCAGATGTTGAAAGTATTCTGCTTAGCAACAAGATTGGGGAAAATTAGTCATTTGGCCCACTGTTTTCTTTGTCCTTTACCCATAACAAATAGGTTTTGATTTACTGCTTAAGTGCCTTGCTAAATTAAGCTGGTCTGTGAAGGGGTAAAAAAAAAAATGCATACCTAGTTTAATTTCTCTGGAGCCATCTGGGAAAACTAGTTCACCACACAGATTTTTTTAAAAGACAGGTTCTTGGTATTTTCGGCTTTCATTAGATTATTGTGTGATAAAAAATAAACGCTTATTACCTGTCATTTAAGAAAAAATGTTTACTTTTTACTCATGTTACATTTTGGTTATGGTGGCTGGGACTGTGCTCTATGTGTTTTCTTCATTCCAGCGTCCTTTCTGAAGGATCATCCCCTATATAGAACATGTATTTCTTATTTCAAAGGGAAAAAGAAAGGACTGAGACACATAAAGGAATTTTTTTTCTGCTTCTATTCCATTGTAATGTGTAATGGCATTATATTGGTCAAATCAAGTCATGTACCCAAACCTCATAATAATGGGAAGGGTACATGTACCTTTCTCACCAGGCATTTCTAAAAATCTTACGGCAATGGCAGGGATCTATAATCCTCTATTAAGAGGGGAGAAATAATTAGGAAATCTATTATATTTGACAAAATCACATGCAAGAAAGTCTGAAAGTCAATGTATGAAACAAGAAGAGAAAGATGGGATCAAACTCTTTTACTGAAAAAAAAAAACACATTAGATGAAAGATACAGCTAAGTATTTTCTACAAAATGACAAGGAAAACAATAAAGCCAGAAAGATAAAATGAACTGGTAAATCTCTGTCATGCAAATGCTAGCAAAAATAAACCAAGAGTAAGACAAAATTGAACATAATTCATCATACCAATTAGTCAGTGGAGAAAAATCAAATGATAAACTAATTAGATGTTAAAAAACATGTGACTAAATTCAACATCTGTTTTTAATGATAACTATTTGTAAACTGGGAATAGAAAGCTACTACCACAGCATAATAAAGTGTATATGTTTTAAACCAGGAACTGACACCATCTTAAATATTGAACACAGAGGCGACCCCACTAAAATCAGGAACAAGTTAAGTTTGCCTTCTATCCATACTATAATGCAATTTTCACTATGTTCACAATGTTATACATTAAGGGAAAGAAATAAGGTGTAAATAGTAGAAATGTGGGGTAATATAACTGAAGAAAATGTCTACATGGGCATTTAAGAGAAGAAACTTTAAAACACAGTAATACTAAATATCAACAAAGCTGGTTCAAAATAATTCAATAAAAATTAACACTATTTCTATAAAAACAAGTAGCTAAAATATAATAGAATATAATACTTCATGAATAACACAGTCTGAGTATTCTTTATATCCACAGTCACCTTCCTGAACAAGTATCCAAAGCCAAGTCTGCCATGTTTTATATGGCATACCTTCATTTCTCTATCCACAGAAAATCTGATTAAAGATTGACTCCTGAGCCAAAAGTAATCATGTATAAGGCAGCCAGGAACCCATGACCTAACCGAATGAGATTATTTATTTATTATCTTTGAGCCAAGCAGATCTCTGTTAATGTGAACACACCTAGGGATGGATTCACTAAAGCATCTCAAATTGAGATACGAAAGAGAGAAGGGAATTGGTATAAATCAAAGGGCAGTAGTTGCTTTGAAAGAGGGGAGAAGTAGAGAAGGCAATGAGAAAGGAGAAGGAGGATTCAGGCAGAGAAATTGAGCTGGTGGAGCTGAGTCACAGATGTAGTGCATTGGTAGAATTGTCACACCATTCTACCTACAAACTCTTGTTATATAAAGTCCAAATGGGAAAACTGTAAAAATGGAAGTGAAAACAAATGGCAATCTGAATGCAGAACCATGTCTTACAACTCAATATTGCCAAATAGGATGAAATTTCCAACAGCAACACAAAATATTTAAAAATAGGTAAAATGTCTATCAATAAAACATCTATTTAAAGGAAAAGTATATTTTTAAATCAAGAATAATTGAGCAAATGGAGAATTATATCTCAGAGAAGAGAAAAATGCAATATTCAAAGATGTCAACTGAACAAAAGTAATTTATGAATTTAAAATGACAGTTTTTATAAAAATATCTATGGGGTATTTAGAAATTTGACAAAGTAGTTTTTACTTTCCTATGAAAAGCTCAAATAGATCAGTTACTCCCAGGAATATATAGTAAAGACATACTAAGATATAAGACATATGCATGAGCATATTAACTATAGCATACTTAATAATTGTAAAATCTGAAAACATGCAACATGTTTTGTAAATAGGCTATGATATATCCATACTAAGGAAAACAAATAAGTCATTAAAATGTTGTAAAAAATATTTAGTTACAGTGGAAAATGTTCGTGATATATTTAAAATGAAAAATAAAGATGTCTATATATTAAGTACACAATTTTTAAAAATTATTCACCTACTGTGAATAGTTTATCACTCCCAAGTTGATAGTCCAAAACACTGGTCAGTAGAAGGTTGATTTTTTTTTAATTGTCTAATTTGTACTTTTTTCTACATTTGCTTAAACATCTCCAATGAAAACAACTTTTTGGCAACTATAATCTTTAAAATAAATGGGGCCAACATGCCCATAAAGGGAGGGGATAATACCTCCATAAAAGGTAGAAGTTCATCTCTCTCAGCACCACATCATCCTGTTAGGAGACCCCAGGACGGTGGTGAGAGACCAGTGACACCGACATACTCTCAGAGTTAATGGACTTTTCTCCTGCAGTGATCTCCTTCATACCTGGGAACTAGCTTTCAGTCACCTGGCCGGAAGCCTCAGTGAATCATGGAAACAGTGTCCTTGTGAACAGAGATGCTGCTTTCTCCTGATGCCTGTACTGGAGGCTGCCATTATGGGAAAGTCACCTCCACTGGGGTGGGGGCGGGCCTGCCCTTTCTGGCACTGACCAAATGATGCAGAACTGTCAGCATTTACCACTGCATTTCTGTGGGCAGCCAGCGAGAGACAACAGGGTCAAACAGCACTCAAGTGAGTAGTTGCCAGTTTCCTGATAAGGGGCATTCCATTCAAAATCTCTAACAGGGAAAATGATTAGAAGGCTTCATCAAAATAGCAGCTCCCACCAGCCTGTGGTTATAGAAAAATAGTTTCTATCTGCCGGTACCTCCTGAAATTCCACCCCCAACTCCTCACGGCTTGTTTACCACCCTCCACTAGGACTCCCACTCCTCTGGAGAGCTGAGGGACTTTTCACAAGAAACAGTACTCAACTAACAACAGCTCACGGCTCTCTCCCTTCTGTGGTGGTGTGTTGGGGCTGCGGGCTACTTGTGGACTGAGCCCACAACTCTTAGTTCTCTCTCTATGGACTTTGTTGTTCATGCCTGTGACTGGAGAAAACCTCTTACATTCACTATGCCAACTCCAACTCCATAGTCTGGACTTTCAGGCCTCAACACAGGGTTCACCTTAGGGCTTCAACAAATCAGACAAGTGTTGACATCACACAACTAAAGGAAGTTCAGCTTTCCAGACCAACACCTAGAGCTATACTGTGCAACTCGACACTCTAACATAAGGCCTTTATATCAGGGAAGACTAACCCATAGAAATAAACACACAATGTCCATTGAAGAGACCCAGAAATATACACAAAATGATGAATCAAAATAAAACCCCAGGGAAAAATCTGAAAGCAACAGACTTAAGTAAATTAACTGATAAAACTTTAAAGCAACAGTTAAAATGATACAGAAATCAGGCAAACACTGGAGGAACAAAAGGCAAACTACAACAAACATAGAGAAAATATGAGGCAGTTCCAAAAAGAAATCTAGGAGCCAAAGAACACAATAGCTGAGCTAAAGAACACAATAGGAGGGCTCAACAGTAGGCTGGGAGAAGCCTCCAACAGAATCAGTGGGCTAGGATATAGGGCAGTAGAACGCACACAAGTACACCTACAAAGAGAAAAAACTAATTAAAATAAATGGAGACATCATATGAAACCTATGAGATAACATCAAGGGAAACAACATTTGCATCATAGAGGTCCAAGATGAGAGAAGGGGACAAAAATGGTATTTGAAGAAAATAAGGCTGAGAACTTCCCTAACCTGAGGAAGGAAAAAAAGAATTAAATACTTTAGAAACAAGGTGAAAGACCTATACATTGAAAACTATAGGACTTTCTTAAAGGAAATAGAGGAAGGTAAAAGAGATGGAAACACGTCCTGTGCTCATGGTTGAGAATTAACATTGTTAAAATGGCCATCTTACCTAAAGCAATATACAATATGCAATAATGCAATCTCCATCAAAATCCCACTGATATTTTTCTAGGAAACAGAACAAATTTAAGAAAAAATTGTATGCATAACAAAAGATCCCAAATAGCCAAAGCAATCATGAAAAAAATGGAGGTATCACACTCCCAGATCTTGATATTATACTACAAAGTGATAATGATGACAACGGAATAGCACTAGAATAAAAACAGATAATGACACAGATAAATGAAATAAAACTGAATCACCAGAATAGATTCATACATATATGGTCAATTAATTTATGATAAAGGAGCCAAGAGTATATAATGAAGAAAGGAAAGTCTTAAATAAATGGTACATTATTGGGAAAACTGGACTGTCACATGCAAAAGAATCTAGACCACACTTTAACACCATATACTAAAAATAATTCAAAATGGATTAGAGTCTTAGATGGAAGACTGGAAACTACAAAATACTTAGAAGATAACACAGGTAAGTCATTCTATGACATCAGCCTTAGAGAGGTTTTTAGGGACTTAACTCCAGTGGCAAGAGAAACAAAAACAAAAATAAATGGGACTACATCAAACTAAAAAGCTTCTGCACAGTAAAGGAAACTACCACTAAAACAAAAGGACAACCTAGTAAAACTGGGTGGAGATACGTGCACATCATATATCTGATAAGGGTTTAATATCCTAAATATATAAAGAACTCAAAAAAACTCAACAACAGTAAAACAAACAACCTAATCAAAAAATGAGCAGAATAACTGGAGAGACATTTCTTCAAAGAATACATATAGATGGGCAACAGGCATATGAAACTATGTTCTTACTTGCCTGTTATTAAGGAAATGCAAATGAAAACAATGATATAACTTCATATCTGTGAGATTGGCTATGATCCAAAAATCTGGAAACAACAACTGTTGGCAAGGATGTAGAGAAAAGAGAATCCTTTTACACAGATAATAGGAATGTAAATTGATGCACCTGTTATGGAAAGCAGAATGGACATTTATCACAAAAAAATGAGAATGGAAATCCCATACGATCCTGTTACTTCACTTCTGGTATTTATCCAAAGGACACAAAAAAATTAATTCAAAGAGATATATGTACCCTCCTGTTTACTGTAGCATTATTTACAATAGCTAAGAAATGGAAATTACCTAAGTGACCATTGTCAGATGAATGGATAAAGAGATAAAGAAGATGTGGCATGTTTGTCTGTCTGTCTATCTATAGATATACATACATACATATATATATATATACACACACACACAGTGGAATACTACACAGCCCTAAAAGGAGGAAATCCTGTCATTTGTCACAACATGGATGGAACTAGAGGGGATTATGCTAAGTGAAATAAGTCAGGAGAAAGACAGATGTCAGCTGATCTCACTCATATGTGGAATATAAAGACACAAAGCAAAGGAATAGACTAAACAAAAACTAACCCTTGGACATTAACAACAGAACTGAGGTTATCAGTGGGGAATGGAGTGGGGGTGGGGGCAAGTGGTGGTGGGTGCCCAATGGGCAGTGGTAGAGGACTTTTGGAAATTTGGTGGTGGGCAGGGTATGTTGTCATATATTTGAGGAATGGTGAACCTGCACATATGGGTTTATATTATTTTGTAAATCAAAGTTACCTCAATAAATATTAAATTTTAAAAAGCCTAAAACAGAAACAGCAAATATTAGAGCCAAGTAAGAGTGTGTGGATGGATGATGGAAAATTACCAAGATAATTTTGAAAAAATGTTAATTGCGTTGACAGATGAAGTTCATACCATCAACAATATGAATATTTTCAAATCACAGTTTTTACCAGGGAAATGAATGCAAGAATAACCAGTCAAATGAAATAAAGTTAAAAGCTCAGTTAACAAACTCAAGTCTACAAAATGTTTTAGTATATGAGGCGTGCAAACTTTTCAGTGAAAATATTCAATGAGGAAAGCGGCCACTATTCCATAAGTTGCTCTGAGACAACTGGTTAAAATTTGGAGAGAAAGGATAAAAAAGAACTCTATATCCAATGTCATGGAGCACCATAAACAAATTTAGTAGAAAAAATTAAATACAACACAAAAGTTAAAAAATAAAAAATATCTGCAACAGATTTAACTACTACCTCAATGAGATGGATATTTTGAGGAGGTGGAGGAAGAAAATCAAACACTATTAAAAGTTGGTTATTGGTTTTAGGACATCAATAAACAATACATAATTGGAAAATACAAGCAAATAATATTTATATATTATTAAACCTAACTATGAATCAAAGGAAAAGAATTGTAACCAAGACATCTAATTTATGTCTCTGCAAGAATTTTTTTAAAGTGTCAACTCTGTTACCTAAAGTGAATCATTTATGGGAGTAAATAATGGCTGTACTATTCTGGGAGGTAAATGGACTGAGAGTATCAAACACTTAAACTGTAACCTAATGATTGAAGTCTAGGAATTTGAAAAACTCAAAGATTCATACCAAGATTTATATACAAGTGTGTTCATTATTATGTTACTTATAATAGCAAAATATTGAAACAACCTTAATAACTAAAATAGGGCAGTCGTTTAATACATTAATCTAAGAAATTTTTATATGATATACACTACTATGCAATCACATTTTAGAAGACAATTAAATGCAGTAAAATATGGTCACATTATATTATCAAGTTTAATCTTTGGACTACAATATAATATTTTCAATATGAACCCCAATTCTTCTGTAATAAGACATTTAGTTTGTGTGTACCTAAGAAAAATCTTTGAATGCAGCTGAATAACAACATGCTTATCTCTGAATGGTGGGGCTGCGGGCTGTTATTTTCTCTCTCATTCAATTATACCTATGCTAATTTTTATTTAAATAATGTATTTACATTCATAACATGAACTACTTGTTTTTCTTCAATTCAGGGAAATTTTACTATGTTTACTTTTTAAAGAAACATTCTTATTTATAACACTGCTTAATTCCAACCCACCTTCTCTTTCATGCCCTACTTTATTTGTCTGTTTGTTACAAACTGTGTTAAAGTACACTAAAGTCTATCTTCTCTTCACATGTAAGCTGCTTAAGTGTAAAGACTAGGCAAAGTCTGTGGTTTATATTCTATCTCTTCGTGTAGAAATTGTACATATTCAGTAAATATAGGTTGAATATATGAAGATTACACAGTGCAGGAGCTGCATATAGATCATTCAGGCACTCACTGAACCAAAGAAACATGCTCATTCTTTATGGCTAAAATTGAGTCCCTCTGAGGAAATTCCTATCATCTATGACCCCAGGAAGAATGGGTTAGCCCTTAATTTATGTCTCCACAACATCTAATACAGTCTGTCTTATAAAGAGTGCTACATTAATTTTGTGACTCATTCTCAAGGCTGTGACTTATCTACCATATATGTCTTCACATCTGTAGCATCTAGGGATATTAGCTTCATCATAGGTGCTCAACAAATACTTTAGTTTTTAAGCTATTGCAGTATAATTGACAGACACAAAGCTGAACATATTAATATGTACAGCTTGATGAATTTGGAGTTAAGTATACACCCCTAAGACCATTAGCACAATCTATGCTGTAAACATATCCAATACCGGCAAAACTTTCCTCCTACTCCTTTAATGTATGATGACGATTGGTGATAGGAACATTTAATATATTATACCATATTAAACTATACTATACTATAGGCTCTATGCTATACAATAGATTTCTAGGATTTATTAATCTTATATAACTAAAACTTTGCACCCGTTGACTAACACTTCCCCATCTTCCCCTTACCCTATTTCCTGGCAACTATCATTCTACTCTCTGCTTCTATGAATTTGATTCTTTTAGGTTCCTCATATAAATCATATGGCATTTGTCCTACTGTTTCTGGCTTATTTCATTTAGTATAATGTCCTCCAGGTTCATTCACATTGTTGTAAATTGGCAGGTGTCCATATTTTATAAGACTGAATAATATTTCACTGTGTGTTTTCTTTATCCATCTGCTGATACATAGTCCATGATGGCTTTTTTGAACAATGACGCAACGAACATAGGACAGCATATTGATTTCAATTAATTTGGTTATTGGCCCAGTAGTGGGATTGCTGGATCATATAAAAGTTCTGTTTTTATTATCTTTTTCAAAATTATTTATTTATATGCTTTCTTAAAAGTTACATACATTTCAAAATAGGTAAAATCTAACACTATGGTGGATATAATGAGATTCATTAAATTATCATTACACATATATATTTACATATCACATTACATATACATTTGTTTTATCATTTCACATCGATATATGCTTTTTAGGGTGTTGAATTCACAACTCAGTATGTGTGCATTTCACAACACACCCACCACCAGAGTTTTAGTTTCCTTTACCACTCTTTATTTTTAGGCCAAGAAAAGAACATAATTTATGACATTAAATACTTATTTCAAAAGAAATTCAGGAGAGGACAATATAATGGATATTTCTAAAACAATTAAACTTTAAAATGAATATAGTAGAATATATGAAAACTCATAATGCAAGTTTGAATCACAATTCCTTAATTTAGAAAAGCTAAAAATTGGAATTATCAAGAAGGGTAAGGTAACTAAAAAGAAAAAAAACTCAGTATGATGAAAGTAAAAGTAAAAAAAAATTAGATAGCATTCTTTCAAATCAAAACAACATCAATAACAATAAAACTAAATAGGATAAAATATTAAGCACACAGGATTTGGACAAAAAGATAAATTTGTACCTTGGCTGACACTTGCATACTATGTAACCTTAGGCAGATTTCTTAGCTTTGGTTTTCTCATCTATAAAATGGGATTAATAAAATCTACATCACAGGCTTATTTTAAATAACATAATATATGCCAAGTTCTTGAATAGGCCCCACAGAACAGTCACAAAGAAATTGAAGTGTTAATCAAAAGTCTCCCTAAAAATAAAAGCCCAGGACCAGATGGCTTTTCCAATGAGTTTCACCAAACCTTCAGAGAAGGATCAATACCTATTGTACTCAAACTCTTCCAAAATATTAAGGAACAGGGAAAACTCCCAAATATTCTCCAGGAAGTCAACATCACACTGATACCAAAAGCTGACAAAGACATCACCAGGAAAGAAAGAATTACAGACCACTATCCCTAACGAACATAGATAAATAGGTCTAATAGACCTGTTTTCAAGTGGGTTTTCTTTACCCTTTATATAGCATCTTTTAGTATGTTTTGTAGAACTTGTATTGTGGTGATAAATTCCTTTAACTTTTGCTTATTGGAAAAACTTATCATTCCTTCAGTTCTGAATCATAATCTCGCAAGGTATAATATCCTAGGTTGAAAATGCTTTTCTTTCAGCCTTTTGAATACAACATGCTATTCTCTCCTGGCCTGTAGAGTTTCAGGTGAGAAATCTGCTGACAATCATATGTGGAATCCTTTGTATGTGACTTATTTTTCTCTGGCTGCTTTTAATAGTCTTTCTTTATCTTGTATTTTTGACATTTTAATGACAATGTGTCTTGGTCGGATTTGGTTTCTTTTATCAGGGACTCTAGGCTTCCTGGGTCTGGAGGCTTGCATCATTCTTCAGGTTAGGGACATTTCCAGCTGTTATTTCTTCAAATACAGTTTCTGTCCCGTTTTCTCTTTCTTCTCCTTCTGGGATCCCTATGATGCGAATGTTGTTTCTTTTGATGTTATCCCATAGTTCTCAAATGCTGCCTTCATTTCTTTGCATTCTTTTATCTCTTTCCTGGTTTGCCTGAGTGCATTCCTCTGTCCTATCTTCTAGTTCGCTGATCCTATTGGGGGCTTCATCCATGCTATTCTCGAGTCCCTCTATTGAATTTTGTTGCCAGCTATTGCATTCTTTATTTCATTGACATCTGTTTTAAGCTGCTTCATTTCTTCTCTTTCTTTTTTGTTGTTCTCTTTTTCTTCTTCTATTATTTTCTTGATTTCCATGAGTATGTTTATCACTGTTGTCCTAAATTCATCCTCAGGCAGTTGGTAGATGTCTGTTGTATTCAGATTTTTCCCTGGATTTTTTTATTGGAATCATAATTTCATGTATATTTCTCTGTCTTTGTTCTGTTTGGTATTCTGTTTATGTCTCTGTGCATTAGGTTTCCCTGCAGTGATGGCCTTGTGTAGGGTATTGACTTGCACTGAGTAAGCCTGGATCTTGGTTTGGACATTGGGATTTCTTGAGTTTTGTGGTGTCACCACTGGTTGGATTTGTTGTTCTTATGTGGGCCCTCTGTTGCTGCCCAAAAGTTCAGTCTATGGGTTTTGAGTTTGTGTAGGGGATAAAGAGCTTTCCTCCAGAGACCCAGCTCCCAACTGCAATGACCACCTTTCTTTTGGCCCACAATTGGCATCACGTTGCAGTTTCACCTACATCCACAAGGTGGTGATAGTGGGTAGTGTTGACTCTGGAAGAAGACTCCCTTTTTTCTTAAAGCTTGAGGGAGTGATTTTTGGTGGGTGGGTCCTGTAGCTCTGGGGCAAAATGGTGGGAGGGAGTCGCGATGGGCAATTCTCCTAGCTGCCTTCCAGTTATGGTGGTGCCCTTGTAATTTTCTCACTGGGCCTCCTGTTCAAACCACTGGGGCACTGGTTCCTCTTCTGCCCTGTGCCTAGACTCTGTCTTCCAGCTCCACATCCTGGTCCTGCTGGGCGGGCTTTCTGTTGCGTTCAAGTTTCCTGGGAGGGTTGGTTCTTCCCAAAGTTCTGTCCATTCCACCACAGCCAGAATCCCCAGTCTGAGTCTGCAGTGTAGCTGTGAACCCAGATGTTTTCACCTACCCTTTGCTGTCGTGATTACTCCTGTGTCTCTACAACCTCTCTGCCTGCTTTTCCTCAGTGTTTTTTCCTGGAAAATAGGTAAAATTCTAGTTGCTCTGTGGTTGAGTATATGAGTCTCACTCCTACCAAGTAACCGTCTTGGCCAGAAGTCCTGGAAGTTCTATTTTTAATCTTTAAAGGAATCTTTATACTGTTTTCCATCATGGCTCCACCAACTCACATTCCCATCAAAACTGTGTAAGGTCTCTTTTTCCGTATTCTTGCCAACATTTATCTTTAAGAAAATAATTGTTATACTAACATATGTGAGGTACAATAAGTGATTTTTAAAGGAACGAATACATTTAACTGTGAAACACGAATATGGAAAATAGGAGTGATGCAAAGTAGAACAGATCTGGGGGCTGTGATATTTGAGATTGTCCTCTTCTAATTAATCTTCTATTAATTAATCATAGGACCTTGGTGCATAGTCCTGCTACTTCTCTTCTATGTTAAAGGAGCCATTTGAATGAGATCATTTAAAAGTTTCTTTATACTTTGACTATTTGGAATCCTAACAATGAGTTGAACATCATTGACTGAATATTACTATGGTCTCAGAGGTTGGAATTCGATTTTTCAGTTTATTTTCTAGGTTTTTTTCTTGTGTGAAGTGGAATTGGTCACTGGCCTGGGATTCATCTACGCAACCGATAGCAAATGAAATATATATTTTGACAATGGGAATTGCAAAATGGTCTGATACATAGTTTTTTTCTAATTATCTTTTTAAGGAAAGGTGCAGACAGGAATGGAAGCAAGCAGGCAGGCAGGCAGGAAAAATGAAGAGAAAGAAGAACCCCATTCAATTTTATTTAGTTCTACATCCTGGTTGCTCCCCGCCAGCTCCAGGGTGCGAACCTGGGACCTTGGGATGTGTGTGGACTGCACCCTACCTCTGCTCCACCAGGGCATGCTTGATATGTAGTTTTTAAATATTAAAGAGATGAGGCTGAAGGGAAGTCAGTATATGCATGCTTTGTGGAGATGGTCTGCAAACTCATATCAACTCTTCAGGGAAATGCTATAGGAAGGTAGTACACTCTTTCCAGTTAGAGCAAAGCACTTTTTTTTTACTAGTAACACATGCCAACTTAAAATAAATTTTTATTGTAAAATGTAACTTTCAAGACTATGCACCAGAAAGAATCAACACTGTCTCAAGGTAAAAGGCAATATACAATAGCTCTCACATTTGTAAATATCATTTCCCCCTATTGAAATGTCACGGATAAATTTGCTGAAGTTTTCTACAATCCAGATGCCCTTGAAAACCTCATCTATGGATGATTGTAGAAAGCCAACCGATGCAAAGCACACAATGACTGAAGTTCATAACATTATTAAAAGCATCCTAAACTCAAGTGATCTCAGTTTTAGAGTTTCCTTAATGAAGACATGTTTCTCCAGGATTTCTTTCCTTGATTCAAGAAAAGAAATAGCATCATCACAGGTGTTTAGGCGATGATGTTTTAGTTTTTAGCTTTAATCTAACCCTCTGCTTACTTAGATCAAGTCCCCAAGGTAATCTCTATTAGAACAACATTTTGAACTTTAAAAATGACATTGCAAGTTTTTCAGGGCAAAAGTCTTAATAGGTTGTAAGAAATAGATACTATTTGAAAATATATGTACTTTTCTATGAAATAAAATACAATATGCAACTCTTTTTAGAATAGGAAATTGGATTTTTTTAAATGTTAAAATGAAGCAATGTGAGGATTTCAAAGATCTAGTGAGTAAAATGACATTAGTTTAATATTTAATTTTATTGCAGAATTCTTTATACTATGTATAAAATATACAAAACAATGATAGGATAGAATCAACATGTTGATATTTGTTTACTTCTATTATACTCTCTACTGCTATTCTTTGTGTACATGTTGAGCATGTGTGTAAATATACCTGCAATCATTTCTTGAGTATATTGTTCTATGATACTTTGCTTCTCCCTGCTGAGATTTTATATATATTCCTTTGAGTATGTATATTTATCTTATCTCATTTCCCTAGGGGTTTTCTTTTTTAATATATATTCTATGCTACTTTCTTCCTTCTTTAGTTATAATATAAATCAGGCAAAAATGGCTTTGAGCCAAATATAGCCCACTGCCTGCTTTTGTAAACAGGGTTTTATTGGAACACAGTCATTCCCAATTTATTTACTTATCATCTAGCTCTGCTTTGCCACTACAAAGACAGAGCTGAGAATTTGTGACAAATACTATATGATATGGCTTGTAAATTCTGATATATTTACTCTCTGACCCTTTACAGAAAATGTGATGTTGATGGTAAGTGTATCTTTTAAAGGCTTTTGTTGTTGGAGATTGCAAGTTGTATGAGAGTTGGAATCTTTATTTTCTTTTCAGTCTCTTCTGTACCTAGCAGTCTAGCAGTAGTACCATTATTAGAATGGGATAAAAAGAAATTCTGCCTTGTTTTCTATACTTTTGAGGACCAGCTGTGGTCCTCTACCAGCATTGCTACAACCTAGAGGTGAGAGCTTCACTTGGAATTCAGGTGCCTCCCAACTCCCTCTAGACCATACTTTAAGTTCCAAGGTATTTATATACCTTTATCTTGATCCTATGAATTTGAGAGAGAACACTCTGCTGGTGTGTTCACCTTTAGGCATGAAAATTGGCTAAAGCATGACCGTGTTTAGAGAATAAAGATGTATGGATGATGGAGTTTAGATGTGTAGGCTGAGTGTACATGTGTCTATGTGACCTCTTTTGGAACAGAACTAAGAAAAGAATGGAGTTAGGCTGGAGACCAGATTTTCTTTACTGCTCAATGAAAGAGGACAGAACATATGTTATTTCTCTATTAGCTTGACTTATAATTTTCTCTAGGACCCACAAGTTTTAGATGCAGATTAGCCTAGCAGATTGCCTTGTTTAGTAAGAGGAATGAAAATAAATTTGTGAATTGATTTGTAATTTGAAAACTATGTAATGTTCTAAAAATAATACTATTAAATGTATTTTCTTATAAATAAGGATATTTTAGCTGCTGTACTAATATTTGTTAATATATACTACATAATTTACTGTATAAATGTTAATATAGTAAATACATAATGCATTATATCTAAATAACTGGATATAGTGGTGATCAGATTTTAGTTTTCATTAAAAGTAATGAGGGAAGTTATTTAAAATGCTATGAGAAATACTTCAGAATTCTTGGTACGTAGGTAAGATGGTGAAATAACTACCAAGAGATTATCTCTTATTCTATTTCCCCCCATCTTTCCACATCCCTGGGACTTGAACATAGGTCCTTGATTTTTACATGGCCTTGCACCTTGGCCACTGAACCACAGGGGTGCACCCATGACACTGTTTCTTCTGTTGTATAGCACCTGGCATTAACTGAACTATTCTCCCAGTTTATAATATGTCTGTTGGCATTGGAACCACATGATTATACTTACATTTAGTTATTTCTTTAATTCAAAAGTGGCTCTAGTTGGATTCTTTCCCCTCCTGGGGAAAGATAAAAAGTATTTGGAGGCATTTCCTGAGAAAATATGAACCTAACATACTCTAAGGTAGAAGTCCAGTCTCCAAAGGTTAATCAGTATTCCTGAATATATACATTCCTACTTGAGATTCTTTCAAATGTAAGTCTCAGGGAAGTCTAAAGGCTTTCCCACATGTCTACCATGACTGAGGGCCAAGCAAGATCATCTTGTGTTGTACTTTTTAAAAGGCTGTCTTTAATGCATGCAGTTTACCACTTGTGATGATATGTGGCTTATCTACATTAATTTTGACAACATTTACCCTTGGTAAATTCACTCTTCTAGAGGGCATGGGACTTCTTCCCTGGAGTTTAACATATGACCATTGTGACAATACACACACAGAAATTCAAAGTTTCATGAATAGGTTATCTGATTCTGTTTCAAAGTGGAACTTTCGCACTTCAGCAAGCTTGCAAAAAGGAACATTTATAGAGAAAGCAATCTTCTTTACACTAATTTTCTGTGTGGTAATGTTACCCAGGTGGCTCAAAAGAGTTAATGCACCTTCCCTAAGTGTCCAACTTACTACCAGCAAGCAACTGAGGAAGTAGTGAGTAAAGAGCCCAGTATCAGTTAAGTCAGCAAATCCACAGCAAATCATATAGCCTTGCTTATGTTAGTCCTCTAATGCCAATGAAGCTTTCTGTTCAGAGAATTTACAGCCTAGAGGATGAACAGTCTGATTTAAAACTTAGATATTTGGTCTTTAAGCCTCATATCTAATAGACCCTATTGTTTAGTTCTGACAAAGGCACTGCAATAGATAATCTGTGCATATCCTATCTTTCAGATATAGAATAATTTGCAAATTATGCCTCTTGCCTTATGATATAACAGCTGTCATCACACTTGCTGTTAATGTAGCATTGGCAGTGCAAAAAATAAAATAAAATAAAGAAACCACCGCCTGAGTTATTCAAAGTGAGGTTGCTGTCCTGACTGTTAAGCCCTGAAAGTACAGGAAGCTAATAAACTAATACGACTAGTAAACTAATACCAAAAAACCTAACTCATGAAAAGTGCTGCTCATGGTGAAGGGAAGAGTGGGACCAGGTTGAACCTAAGACAAAGATGGGAGGGATATATTTTGCTATATCTTTCAAAAATATTTTTGAACTCATAATTCTCTACTATAATTAGATATTTGAAAATGAAATAAGGAAAAGGAGTTGATTCAGTAGAAAAGTGGGCAAAATTCGTGAATAGACTTCATTAAAAATATCCCAATGGTTGATGAAGATATAAAAAGTACTCAACTACATCACTGGAGAAAGGCAAATTAAAACCACAATAAGATGCCACATGTCAACTAGAATAGTTAAAATGAAAAAGAAAGTAAGCATATGTTGGAGAGGAGATAGAGGAACTGGAATTCTCGTACATTGTGGAAGGGAGTGTGAAATGGTTTAACTATTTTAGAAAAGTGTTGGGATCTCCTAAAATGAGTATATGCATACCCCATGTTCCTAGAAGCACTGTTCATAACTGTTCCAAAGTTTAGAAATCACACAAATATTCATCTAGAGTTCAATGTATAAACTGTGGAATATTCATACAGTGGGATTTCTTACTTTAATGAGAATGAACAATCTGTAAATACATAAAGCAAAATGAGTTGGATGGATCTTACAAACAAAATAATCCAAATACTGAGTATATACAATTGATTCAATTTAAGTAAAGGAAAACACAAACAAATGAATAAACAAAAATTGACCTATACTATGAGAAGTAAGGTTGGTACTGCCACTTTAGTAGGAATGATCTGCATGTTGACTCTCTGGCTATGGTAAACTTGTAAAGATGTATAATGTTTCTATATGTGTGCTTTCTTACACATAAATTATTTGTAAAACACAGTGGCACCTTAGAAATGTGTGATCCAGTATCTAAAATGTTACTTCATCTCTAGTAGAGTGAATTTGTCAAAGCAATCCACAGTTTTCCAAAGTCCCAGAACATACAGTTATAGAATGTGACAACTATTACTTTCTGTTTGGAGCATCAACTATAATTCAAGATCCAGTCAGAGCTCAATGAACTGTGAGCAAGATTTCACAGGACTATGGCAAAGTTGCTTCTAGAAACCCATAAGTATAAATCCACAGTTTTATTGCTCAATAAGAGCCTACTTCATCACACACTGAAATGATCCCTGTTAGACTGATTTTGAAAAGCAAACTTTAAAAAAGAGAAGGGCGGGTAAAGCAGGATAGAAGTTCAGCTTGCCAAAATTGAGTTATCAACTACTTTAAAACTTAGAATTTTAAATCTGACAGTGCAAGAAAAGTGAAATAGCGAACTGAGAAAGAAAATGTGAGTCCATATCTTGATGACACTTGTTCTGGTGCCCAAGACCACCTGAATGGCTGAATTAGTGGCAGAAACACTGCAACTCATGAACTCCATGCCTAAGAGCTTTATTCAAGCCTTAACATGCCCAGGGAAAAATAATGGCTTGTCTCCTCCATATGTATTATGCTCAGCCAACCACACCAAAAGCAAAAGGGAGGCTGTCAGTTTCACTGGGAACATAGAGCATATGTTGCTCTCCATTTTCATTGTTTCCAACATCGTGTTTCCTAATGAATAAGCAGTGGGGGCAAAAATGTCCACGAAAACATGATTAAGTGGTGAGGGGTTTTCCAGGATTGGCAAAACAATTCTATACAGTGTCCAATATGGAAGTTACTACCCAATGTGTCTATTTAAATGTAAATAAAACACAAATGTAAAAGATGATATTCTTAGTAGCAGTAGCAACATATTGGTTATCATACCAGGTATCTTACAGACTATTTTCTTTCTGCAGGAAGTTCTAGTTGACAACACTGTCTTAGACCAGAGGTTTAAAAAAAAAACTCAAGTCCCCAATCCAGCCTGTGACTTGTTTTTGTAAATAAAGCTTTACTGGCACATTCTTTTACATACTGCTTCTGGCTTCTTTGAGATCAGAATGACAAGAGTTCAGCAGTTTCAGGGGAGACCATCCAGCCACAAAGCCTAAAATGTTTAGCATCTGCCCCTTTTCAGAAAATGTTTACTGACCCATGCTTTAGACATTTTTTATCATGTCAAGTTAGAAGATTGCATAGAAACACCCAAAGACTTCTTGGAAACAATTAAGATGTTCAGTTCTTTCACTCAAGGGATCACATAGACCATTCCTTCAAGCTCTAACTAATGACTAGAAATGCTAATAAAGAGACCTACTCGGACCCCCAAAAGCCTACCTAGGTACAAGTAGGGACTGTCTCCCTGTGGAAGAAACTCAGTGCCATCATTGAACACCTCTTAGATGCCTAACATTGTATTTTGTGTTGAGGGAAGAAGGAATAACAGACATTTACATTCTGTACTCTTACTACGAATTAGGGAAAAAAGCAAATTATTTCTTAGAGATTTGCTACCTGACAGGCACACACATTTACCAATAAGGACATAGACATGGAGCTTCCCTGCACACATGGTGAAAGTCAGGACATGGTAGTGGCCATCATGCACCATCCCCTTAAGGCTGCAGTGTGTTTTAAAGTGGTGGGAAACTTGGTTTAAATTTCCCAGGAAGCAGATGCCAAAATGAGGGTTTAAGTAGTTTATTTGCAAGGTGATTCTGAGAATCATGGGAACAGGAGTGGGGAAAATGAGAGAAGGAAAGGAAGGAAGGCAAGTCAGATTGTGCTAATGAGCATATGATTGCTGTGGGCAACTGTGGCTGAATCCCACTGGGATCTCCGGGAGATGGTATACAGCATATCTTGGAGTTTTCGCCCCAAAGGGAGAAGCCATCAGGGGTGTTTATTCATCACCTCCTGTCTGACAGCTGCTCCCTAAGCCATCAACTGTACATCAGGCCCACGTTCCACCCACCTCACGCACACACATACTCATGAACATACACTCAGGCCCACCCTGCACAGGAGCTGAGCATGATCATGCAGCTAGAGAAAGCCCTCAAGTAGAGTCAAAGGAGCTGGCACTAGGCAAAGTCTTTAGCGTGGTCTGATTGCACTGAAGTGAATCGCAGTTTCCCAGAAAGTGGCAGGAAGCCACACTGCCCACTTCAATCTTTGAAGACCCTGTAAGCTTCAGGTTATTCCAGCTGCTTCCCTCTGAGACACCGTTGGCAGAAGCCAGAGAAAAAGTGACTGCAAACTTCCTGCTGACCATACCTACTATGTTCATCATCATGTGCTCAGCAGAATGCCGGGATACAGTAGGTGATACACATTTGTGAAATCAATGAATGCCTGAACTTTGGCTGCTGATTTTCTAAAAAAAAATTTCACTCAATTTATTTGTTCAGAAAATAGATGGACCCTTATGGCTCAGTGGCTAAGGTGCAGGCCATGTAATAACCCAAGAACCTGGGTTCGAGAAACCAGGGCTGGGGGAAGAAAATAAATTGAAAATTTAAAAATATAGTAGATTGGTTTTACTCCATAACTAGGCTGTGTAAGATATATTGCAGTTCTATTCAAAGTTTAAATTCAATGTGCTTCTCAGATACCATCCGGTGGTTCAAGTCTCCAAGAGGGCCTATGGCCCAGGAATTTGCTGGGTACTCTAACTTCTCAGTGCCAGACCCGTTGAGTTACATACTTTGCCTGTCTCCTCCAAGGTTGAGCTAGATTATTGTGAATACATGCTGGGCTGATCTTGATGCTTATAGAGTACAGACCCCAAACCATCAATCTCTTCCTAGTCCAGACTAATCTCATTCCCCCAGGGTTTGTCGCTTCTCTCTCAGCCCATGTCTCCACCTACATCCTTAAAGCCCAAGCATAGTTCCACCATATATTTTGTCCAGAAAGGGACTGTGTTCAAGGAGCAAGGTCTCAAAGGCAAGGTCTGGCTATGCTTCTAGAATGGAGAAAGGAAACAAAAGAACAACACACACAATAGCTTCTTAGTGAATTATGTTTGTAGGCTGTGTTCTCCATAAGTACTCTCTGAGATGGAGGTTAGGGTACAGGGTATTTACTAAGTATCAACTCATGAACCCAAGGGAAAGGAAACCTGACTTGGCAGAGGGAGGTGAACTCACATGAAGTTTCCATAATATTCTGGCCAATCTGGTTAGGAGCTCTGCAATAAATATTGCCTGTTATAGTTGAGATAGAAATGACTGAATCTTTATACCTCTGTTATGCTCAACCACCACGATATCCTCCTCCAGTGAGGCAAATCTCAGCAGCTGAGGTTGACTCTAAGGGAACTGATAGCTGGAGGCTGCCTACTGAGCTCAATCCCCACTCTCCTTTGCTTGAAGGGATATCTACGTGGCATAGTTCATGTCTTCCACAGTCTTGCTACATAAAAATAAACAGTTCTGTGTCCTAAATATGTAAGTAAATAATAACTTTCTAGTATACGGTGCTTCATAGTTTAAAAGGGTTTTCACATAACAATACCCTATTGTGAACCTCACATGTAAAGCCAACTATTACTATCACCATTTTACAGATAAGAATGCAAAACCCAGAGATAGTCATTGGCTTGTGATCAAATGGCAGGAATGGGTCCCAAAGTTAGGACTAATCCTGTGAGCTAAATCCTGTACACCAATTGCTTATTTACAAATAAAATGTTATTGGAACTCAGGTCATTTGTGTATGTATTTCTCTGGCTGCTTTTGTGTGACAGTGCTAGAACTGAGTAGCTGCAGTGGAGACCGTTGGGTCCACGAAGCCTACAACATTTACTATCTAGTCCTTTAAAGGCCATAGTTTCCATCCTTTATTTAATTCTAAAACATGAATAAGAAGACATCACAGTCTCACACATCCCCAGGGATCAGGAAGTAAGAATATAAATCCAACATAAGTAGACAAGTCTCCATTTTGTTAGTGGTGGGGACTATGGTCAACAGAGAGATGAAAGTGATGGTGAAAGTGATGGTTACTATTCAGTTCCTTCCATGTAGACTTACAAGCCTAGACATGCCAAGCTTTCCTCCTTTGGAAACTACACAGTATTTCTTTAAACGAGTTGTATTTTTAATGTGAAATGTAACTGATTTAAGAGTTTACTGGAAACAAACAAAAAAGAATAAGCTATGAGGGCCAATGTTGGTGTATCTATGAGATATTTTCTTCAATTCCATATGATGGAGATTCTGAGAAGATGAATACAACCAGTTGCATAGTAAGAAAATGAAAAACAATCCCAATGTATGTATAAATAATCCATAGGATATGTAAACAGAATATATGCACACAGAGTATAGAAGCAATGATCAACAAAGCAACAGAGGCAAGGACACTTTGCAACAGTAAAGTGAATAAATGACACCCTTTTTGTCTAACACATGCTTCTACACCAATTCTAGTATTGCTTTCATTTTCCTGCCTCTTAGATAAAAGTTATCAAGATATCCAGTCATCAAGTGACAAATGGTAGACCCAACTGTGGGCTCCAGCCAGGAGATCCTTCTGCCTTAAGCCAAACAGGCCTTATGTCCTTGCTCTGTATCTTCCCAGTGCTGCCCCTCCGGGTCCCCTCTGGAAGCTCCCTCAGCATCACCACTGTGGTTTCTTTCCCACCATGAGTGAGCCCATGGAGGAATGCTCACCGCTAGAGCTCTCCAGGTAGGATTTAATGTGGTGGGGAAAATATTGCTCATCGGGAATGCTGGCCTCTGAGCACAGATTTTGTCTAGGTCACAGCTGCCTCCTATGCCAGGCGCTCCTGGGCAGGGTCTCACACTGGGGCTTCCACGTGCCTGTTAAATGGAGCTCCTTGAGCTGGGACCCTCGACTAGCTAGATGGTCAGTGAGGAGGTCGTGTCCTCTCTAAGGCTTCTCTTCTCCCTAGGGTCAGAATTTGCTAGAGACAGCAGGGAGGCTGTGGAGGTGGGAGGGGACACGAGGTCTGCCATCGGTGACCAGGGTAGGGATGGTAGAGAGCAGACATACAGGGGAAGGATTCTGATAATGGGGGTGCATGTAAGCCCTCGCATCCCTTTAGCAAAGTCCCCTTGCTCACGAATGCTCTGGTATGAACAGTGTTTATTTAGGGTGGAAAACTTCCGAGGCACGAACTAAGGGAACCTGCGAGATCAGCAGTGTAAGAGACCACATGCCTCTTCTCTGATTTCCATTCACCCAGGTGAAATTCACACACCAGATTGAACCATGTAAAGCAAATGATTCGGGGCATCCAGTACATCCAGTACCTCCACCGCCTCTGTCCACTTCCAAAACATCTGTATCCCTGTGTCCTGGTGGAGTAGTGGTTTGGTCAGCCACCTTCAGCTGGCACAGTCCACATACATCCCGAGGATTCATGTTTATGTCCTAGGGCTGGGGTGACAATCAAGATGAACAACTAAAATAGAGGGCTTCTTCCTCCTTTCTCTTCCTGCCTCTACTTGCCTTCTTCCTGCCTGTACCTTTCCTTAAAAAAAAAAAAGGCATATTCTTAAACATATATATAATCACCCAAAAAGCTCATTCCTGGAGCCCCTGGTGGCTCAGGCAGCCGACATGGCTGGGATGTAAACCATGGAAAAGGCCCAAAGACCCAGGGCCAGGAGATAAAATAACATATTTATTGCTGCTTCTTCCTTGAAAAAAAAAAAAAAAATCTTGACTACGCTCGGATTCCAGGTGATGTATGACTGGGGTTTCCATGAAAGATAAGGAAAGGCTTCCTGAAGTTAGCATTTGTGCTTGAGCTTGGAAAACTGGGTTAGTTTGTTGTACCCTGTTGGCTTAGTGGTTAAGACGAGTGCCTCCAGCTGGCACAGTCCACATACATCCCAAGGTCCCAGGTTCAAGACTTGGAGCCAGGGGAACAAATGAAATAAAAAATAAATAATATAAAACGCTTCTTCCTCTTCTCTCTTCCTGACTGTCTGCCTGCCTACTCACCTTCGTTCCTGCTTGCACCTTTCCTTTAAAAAGTTTTTAACTGATAAGGATACAGTGAAGAGGTGGGTGTGAAACGGGGAAGAGGCAATCAGGCAGCAGAGTGGAGGCTTCATTAGAGGAGATGACCCTCAGATTTTGTCAAGAATTCAGGCTACAGGTAGACAGAGTAACAGTAGAGGAAGCTAGAAGGGTATGGAGGGATCATATTGCAAATGGTGTTGGTCAAAGATATTGACAAGCCATAGGGACTCCTCGTTTTTGAAAAGTGAGTTGGGATGCTCAGAGGTATGTATTAGGTCATTTGGATTTCTTTGACTATTTCTATGAGCAAAGCCAGTGAAGTACTTTACGGAGATTGAAAAATCATTTGGACCTCTGGGAAGCAACAGCAAGAGGGGGGACTTGGCTTAACTAAAAAAACTTCTACAAAAATCCAGCTGCTACTAATAATTGAATATTTCCTCTTTTGATTTGTGTTGTTTTGGTGAGCCCTGGAATAGCAGTTTAAAGTGTTTAATTGGTTTTCCTCTGCTCAATTTTATTAAGCTGTCCTGGGCTCTTGAGTCGGCAAAGTTAGCATTTTTTTAAAGCTGAGTTTGCTTTCCCTAGAAGGTTTTCCTCCAGTTTATTCAGCTTAACTTCTCATATCTGATGCTGAACACTTACCAGCTGCTGGGCATGCAGGAAAAAAGAAAAAAGGTCTCAGTAATGGTATCTGAAGTTTTCTATTTTGCCTCAGAATATGTGCAGCTCAAAGAAAAACAGAGTGAACACGTTTCCCTGTGCTGTTGAACAATATGCCCAATAATTAACTTGTTGTGAGCGCCTGAGGTTATCACTGTCTTACACAGCATGGAATGATGGGGAAAAACACCAGGCAGGGGCTCAAGAGAACTAGTTCAAATCATCGCTCTGCTACTGACCATTGATGTGACCAGTGTGAGGACAGACACCCCATCATCCATTTTTTCACAAAGATGACTCCAAATCAAAGGATTACTCCCAAGCCAGGCTGCATGCCAGAATCACCTTTGCCATTT
Organism: Solenodon paradoxus; assembly: GCA_004363575.1. Classification (NCBI taxonomy): domain Eukaryota; kingdom Metazoa; phylum Chordata; class Mammalia; order Eulipotyphla; family Solenodontidae; genus Solenodon; species Solenodon paradoxus. Next base: position 83,103 of record RJWH01003705.1, on the reverse strand, counting down.
GCTAATGCTTCACATCCATTGAATCAGATATAGCCAGGGTGGAGACTCTGGTCTAAAGTAATCATTGTTATGATTATTTAGCTAATGATCCCATTTTGGGGATTGGTTAAGGAGATTTAACAGCAAAGGCTAGCTAATTCTTAATGAATGTTTATTGTATTCCTTTGCCTATGCCACGTAACAAACCACTCAGAATCTTAGTGACTGCAATCTGCAATTTACCTCACAATTCTGTGGGTTGGCTGCAAGGTTCTACAAGATGGGGCTGGTACAGCTGATCAATGCTGTGCTTGCACAGGTGTCTGTGGTCAGCTGGAGGCATGACTGGTGACTAGTTGATCTAAGATGGTTTCATTCACTTGTCTAGCTGTTGGTCAGGGCAGCAGAATTAATGTGTTTTTCCTTTCCAGCAGGCTATCCTGGGCTGCTTCTTATGATCACAGTGTTTAAGAGCAACAAGAAAATATGGAACAAAGCCCAATAGGAAAGAGCAACAAGCCCCAATATGCAAGTGCATTTCAAATCTCTGCTCGTGTCATGGCCAGTACCGTTTCATTGGCCAGAGTAAGCCACTGATGGCGCCCAGAGTCAGCACAGAAGGAGCTTACCCTAAGGATGTGGAGACAGGATGCCTTGAACAAACTGGTAGCTGCTGTATTCACAATTTGCCAGATAATGTGCTCTGCACACAGTAACTCCAAAATAATCCTCCAAAACTTAACGAGGTTGGCCAAATGCATTCATTATATTTGACGGTTAAGGAAAATGAGACACAAAGGGGTTAAAAAAACTCTCAAGGAAGGTTATACAACTCTCCAGTGGCAGCACTGTCAATTGAACACAGTCTGGTTCTAGAGAGCGTGCTCAGCATCACAGCAGATAGAGCTGAGGGGTGCAAGGGAAACTTCTTCTGTCAAGAAGACAAAGGAAAAGACACTCCTTGTCTTCCTTAGGACACTGTCATGTGTGGACGTGAGCCTTGGAGCTAGGGTCCTCATCTTACTAATACTCACAGCCAAGGGAATCACCATGAGCCTTGGAGCTAGGGTCCTCATCTTACTAATACCCACAGCCAAGGGAATCACCAATAGTCAGAGTTCGAATTCCCTGTGCTGAAGACCACCCTGCTGCTTGTTATGTGAGATAACCCTCTTTATTGTATAAATCAAAGCGAGTCAAACCTTCCTGATACTTGCAACTTAAAGCATTTTAATTTTTCAACTGCCAAGTCACACACCTCTCCAGAATTTAGTTTCTTCATGTATAAAACACAAGCCTCGAATTACATTGCTAGATTATATTCGTTGTTAAAGTTGTTCCCAATATTAACATTTATGATTTTAATGACATTGTTGGTTGCTGATTATGCCAGAATGTCTGTATACTAGCAAAAAGCTTAAACATTGGCAAATACTTACCTCTGTTTTGTATTAGTTTCCTATTGCTGCTGCAACAAATTACTAAAACTTAGTTCCAAATAACATTATGCATTATCCTCAAGTTTTGTAGTTTAGAAGTTCAATACAGATCTCACTGGTGTAGATCAAGGTGTAGTCAGGACTGTGCTCTCTGAAGCCTCCAGAGAAGAATCTGTTTCTTTGTCTTTTCCAATGTTAAAGACTGTCAGCATTCTTTGCCTTGTGGCCTTCTTCCATATGCAGAGTCAGCTAAGGCAGGCTGAGTTGTTCCCACATCACGTCTCTCTCAACATTCTGTCATTCCATTTCTCTCTGACCAAAGCCCATGAATATTCTCAGCTTTTAAGGACTCGATTGATAAGAGTGGATCCACTGGAGAATCCAGAAAAATCGTTCCATCTCAAGATTTCTAACAAATCCTTAATAACGTCTTCAAAGTTCCTTTTACCTCATAAGGCAAGATAGTTACAGTTCCCAGGGATTAGAGTATGGACATCTTTTAGATTTAGATTTATAAATACATGCTGCATATATTTATATACACCTTTTTAATCTTAAAATATATTGTAAAGTTCCTAATCATGGAATTGACAGACATTAAATGCAGAAAATCTGGAAAACACAAAGAAAATTTGAAATGATCTATAACCTACTCTCCAGAGTTAAGCATAACAGTATTTTAGCATATATCCCTTAGCTTCTATGAATATAATATTTTGGACAACAATGGATTCATACTGTACATCCTTCACTATCTTCTCTTCACATACAATAAACTGTGAACTTGTTAAAAAAATCTTAGTCTTAATGACTACACAGCATTCCATCATGTGGATAGAATTGGCAAGATAGACTTAATGAATCCTGTATTTTTTGATATTTATATGGCTGCTAAACTTTCACTCATCGATAGCAAACATTCTTGCACATATATTTGTACATAAATAGTTGGAAACATTCTTTAAGACCAGAATAAAATAGCGATTATGATCTTGGGTTTTAGAGTCAAATTTTCTAGATATGGAATTTTTACTCCATTTAAAGGTGCTTACTTTAATGATTCTCAATGTGGTGCATCAGAATCACCTGGAATGCTAATGAAAATGCATAACCAAGCTCTACTAAGTCAAATTCTCTGTGATGCAAAAATTAACTCAAAATGAATCAAAGACCTGAACATAAGACCTGAAACCATAAAGTACACAGAGGAATATGGAGGAAAAATGCTCTATGATATCAGTCTCAGAGATGATTTTGGGAAAGTGACACCAATGTCAAAGGAAACTAAAGTGAAACTAAACAATTGGGACTGCATCAAACTCCAAAGTTTCCAACAGCAAAAGAAACCTCCGATACAACAAAAAGGCAATCCATGGAATTGGACAAGACCTTAATCTTCAACACAGAGTTCATACAACTCAACAGCAAAAACAAACAAACAAACAACCCCTCAAAAAAATGGGCAAAAGAGATGAACAGACACTTTTCTATAGAAGACACAATGATGGCCTATGAACACGTGAAAAAAATGCATATATTACTCACCATCAGAGGAATGGAAATAAAAACCACAATGAGATGCCACCTCACACCAGTGAGAATGACCATGAAAAGTGTTGGAGAGGCAGTGGAGAAAAAGAAACTCTCCTATACTCTAGATACAAATGCAAATTAGTGCAACCTCTTTGGAAACAGTATGGAAATTTCTCAAAAAAAAAATGGATCTACCATTCGATCCAGCAATCCCACTTCGAGGTATATATGCTGAGAACACAAAAGCTCTAATCAGAAAAAATACCTGTACCTTATGTTCATAACAGCAGATAAGTCCATTGAGTATCTAGACCACAGCTTCTTTATCCAGTCACCTGCTGACTGGATAGTTAGCTTCCAGGTCTTGGTTATTGTGAATTGTGCACTAGGGTATATATACTCAATGGAAATGTATGCGACTGTTAAAAAAGACGAAATTATGCCATTTGCAGCAACCTGGGTGAAACTGGAAGTGATCATGCTAAGCAAAATGAGTCAGAAGGAAAAATAAAAGTACAGGATGGTTTCGCTCACAAGTAGAATATAAAGAAACAAAACAAATGAACAGACAAAGCTCAACAAAATTCACAAGATGCAAGACTATGACTACCAGGGGGATGGGAGGAGGGTGGAAACAAGAGAAGGAAGGAGGGAACAAGATGGTGGGTGGGGTATGAAATATACACAGATGGAGGTGTGAATTCAATATCCTAAATAGCATAGAGCAATGTAAACAAAAGAAATAATAAAACATTTTTTAAAAGGATTAGCAGTAAAACAATTCTCTAGTGATCGAGGTTCTGTATTTTCAACAAGCTACCATAATTGCGGCACATACTCAGTAATCTCAGGTGCCACTTCCAACTTGGTTTTCCTGAAATTCACTGACACTTAAATATAGTGGCCCCCACTTAAATAGCATGTCTCCAATAATAATCTTTTAATAGGAGCAAAAGGAAAAAGCAAGGTAGAAAAAATGTGTATGAAAGATATGGGAGCTGCATTCTTTGTCCTGATACTAGAATTTATTCAGTTTAATGCTTAAAGGCTAATTCTTCAGAACATGTTATCTTCAGTCAGAGTGAGCATTTCCTCAATCTTTTCCAAAAAGTTAAAATACATATTTTGAAACCAGGTTTTTGTGTATGTGACAAGAAACTTTTTGTGAACTTAGCAGAATATATGATAGGCCATTCCTTATTTTGATGGATGGACAGAAAGCAAGAAGGAAACACAAGATGGGATTCTAGACCCTATGCTTTAAAGCCATTTCTATCAGATGCCATTCTAATTTTATTTCTGTTTGAACAATTTAAAAAAAAACAGTAAGAGTTACACCTTATGGCATGCTCTGCTCTCTTGGTGCTAGTCACTGTATTCAATGACATTTTATTTGATCCTCACAGCAAGACTTCAAGGTATTATTTTTGTTTTAGTCTTTAGGAAACAAAAACTCGGAGACTTGAATTAATCTTCCTGTGGCTGCAGAGCTAGTAAACAGCATAGCTAAAACTCAGCCCAGAACTCCCTGACTCTTAAATCCCAAGGTCTCAGCCACTCGTTTATGCATAACTTATTAGATAAAATCATCTTTAAACTACCATCAGTAAGCATCTTTGTTTCACTTAATAGCACTGAAAGAAGTAATGACAATGGCAGGTAGAACTGGTTCCAGAAGAAAAGAAACTGGTGTAGGGGAGGACATGAGCTGAGTTTTCTTAGAGGACTTTCTGACACTGGCCTCTGTGCAGGAAGATACTGCTGAGGTGTAGTTTCCCGATTTAGAAAAACCACTGCCCTAAAACTGAACTCTAAAGCCAGTTCCCATCTTTACATTGTGGTTTCTGTCATCTGAATCCTCCCCTAGAAGCCCAGATGTTTCGCCAAGGTGAATGTGACCTGTGGGTCAGACCTGCCTGTGTCCCAGAGAGCCTGGTTTGCATAATCAAAGTCCTCTAAGTGAAAGTTCAGACACAGCAATGAAGGGGCTAGAATCCGCCATTTATCATGGGGGAAAAATGGTCTCAGGCACACTTAAAGGTCCTTTACTCGCTCCTCAAAATAACTGAAAATTAAAAATCAGCTCGGATATTTTTAAATGGCTTATATAGTATAAACAATATAGAGTATTATGAAAATCTATCAATTCATGTTTTTGAGCTAAATCATCTACACGAAAGGAAAAACAAGAGTTGTGGGGAGAATTTAAGAAATGTGTTTCAAACAGAGTACTTTAAAGAAATTATGATCAAGGGAAAATGAAATTGAAAGGGGGGTAAGGAGATACTACTTGTCATAAAGTTAGTAATTATCACAAATTATGTTGGCCATTCTGTTAGCTGAGACTGATTTTTAAGACACTGCCCCCCTCCCGCCCCAAAGACATCAGAACACAACAGAGCTCTGGGGCCACCTAGAGGTAGTTATTCAAAAGTCTTCGACTTTCAGTTGAGTGTTAAGTTCATTCTATTTTTCTTACAGCTTTCTGAACAATTTGTAAGTAGTTGGATGAAATAACTTAAACCAACGCTTTCATAGGAATTCATATTCTTCTTTATGAAAACTTTTCTTCACTACTAAGAAGTATATTTTAGAGTGTTAGAAGAGTTTTCACAAAAAAAATGGATGGGGGCTATTTGCTTTGTAGTCTTAGACTAGGGTTACCTCTGGGAGACCAAAAATCTCTGTGTACGTAGATATGTGATACTGGCCCAAATTGAATGATTCAGAATTCTCCCCCTGCCAACCCCCACGAAAAATGGATCTGAATTCTGGAAACCACCGTCTCTATTCTGTCTAGAAATGGACTATTCTTTGGATCAGTGTCAAGATGACTTTCCAACATGAACATATTTAGTAAGGAGCTTGAACCTAAATGAGTTCATGGGCCATTTGACACAATAAAAACAAATTTTATGAAATTTGCTTGAAAGAGTGACACTTTTTGATGAAAATTCAGTAATTTGAAGTTGGTTTTCAAAATTTCAATATTTAATCCTTCCAAAGTAAAAGATATCTTCTTGCAATTGATCCTATTATAGATAGGAGAGGCAATCTGATGAAAAGAACATTGGGTTTTAAGGCCAGTCCTACGGCTGCATATTCATGAAGTTGCTACTTGATGTGGTAGCTTTAAACCGTACCCATTTATCTGAGTAGAAAGTACATTTTTCAATCATTTTTATCTGGGATATGGCTGACCACAGGAGAAATCTGCATGAAATCTGGAAGGTGAAAGCACCTAGGCTCTGTACTTAGTACGAGAAGGCCAAGTAGTGCAGTAGAAAAGTATTGTGGGCAAGTAAGTGTGCCTGTCGTTCCAGAGTCTACTATTCTGTAGGGAGTAACCCTGAATCTCAACTTCCTAATCTGTAGGGAGCACAGTATACAGAGGATTATATCAGTTACCACATATAAAACAATGAGCTTGTTACACGTCACATAATAAGCAATAAATAGGTATTAGTGTCCTTCCACCTTTCCTTCCTTTTCTTCCCATATGTGCCAAACCATGGTTATATGTCAACATCATACAAGCATGACAGATGGAATATCATGATGATTGTGTATCATGATGGTGCTAAGGATTTCACATTTATTCTTTCAGTTTTTAGATTTTGTGGCTATTCTGATTTTCATAAGTAAAAAGAAGATAAATGTCATACCACTTGAATGAAATTCCTCATTCTTGGTCACATAAACACTGAAATAGGCACGCCCTGGTGGACTAGTGGTTAGGTCTGCTGCCTCCTGCTGAGTGCAGTCCACACACATCACAGGGACCTGGGTTCATGTACCTAGATAAGGGGGAAGAACCAAGATGAACAACTGAATAAAATGCTTCTTCCTTCTCTCTCTGCCAGCTTGCCTATTTGCTTCATTCCTGCCTCCACATTTCCTTTAAAAAACAAAAACAAAACACTAAACCAGAAGTCAGAGAAGAATCAGGATTTGGGGATCTAAACTAGGAATGATTTTGAGTTCAAAGGTTAATGTCTCAGGATGACATAGTGAAATACACAGCTTATTTTTTAATTATAGGAATCATGTTTAATCCTCTTTTCCTTTAAATATTCGTATAATGTTAAAAGTAAGAACTAGTTTTGAAAAGCTGTATTTAAAACTGTCAGTTCATTCTGCCCTTGATGTGAAAAATCCGAAACCCTTCTGGTCAGGTTGGTGGTCTCCAAGCTCCTCAGGACTAAAATTGACAGCTGAACTCTGCTCAAGGGAGCAATGAGGAGATTAATGTTACTTTGCATTTTTCCCAATCACAGCATTTCTGTGAGACTCATAATAACTGACCCTTGTGTGTGGATCCTCCACTTGGGAATCACTGAAGAATTAGTAGCTCATAAAATGGCACCTGCTCAATTGTCCCTTAACAACAAGTGCGATAAAAATCGCCCAAATTCATAAATGTGATAGAAAACGCTGCCATAATGATGATAATGGATCTCCTTAGGTCTGTGGTATTTTATCTGTCTCCCTATGCGCTTATTTTTTCCCATCTCCCTTTCATTTCTTTAACTGAAAATATTTCAAAAGTTTGATGTAAAGTCCTAAATTAAAGCCATTTGGTACTAAGTCAATCTTCCCTCTTAACCTACTCTACAGTGACTAGGCATTTTAATTAGAGCAAATCTCTTTTGTCCATGAGTAATTTTAATGAGTGTTTTTGGCTGCGCTGTTCTATATGGCTTTAAGCTTGCATATTTTTATCCTAAATTTTGCTTTCATCCCTAGCTGAAATCTGGTTGATTTTCAAATGAGAACAGGAGTATCTTGGGGCCATTTTGCTAAGTTACTCAATGAGTTTGGGTTCCTCAGGGAAAGCATTATGGCACCGGGAGTTGTTTATGTTCAAAAGATAGTTAGTCACATAGCAAGTGCCAAATAGTGGTGGCTTATCTTTTCTAGGTAGGTACTCCTGCTTTACTTTATATATATTTTTTCTTCTAATTACAGCAAGGAAGAGATAGATCAAAAGACAAGGAAAAGAATGTACGTCCCAGCACTATTTGTAATAGCTCCAAACTGGAAATGGCTCAATAGTCTATCAAAAGTAAAATGGATAAATAGATCACAAGGGAATATTACTGAGCAGTGAGAATGAACACATTTTAACTACTTACACGTGCAAGGATACGTATCACAAACAGAGTGATGCGTAAATGAAGCTTGATTCAAGAGCAACTACGGACATTTTCTTAATTTTTACAAAGTGAAATAAAAGGTGTTAGAAGTTAGGATAGTGGTTATATCAAGAAGGAGGCTTGTGACTACATGAGCTCAAACAGTACTTTCAGGTAATATTTTCTATTTTGACATGAATGCTGGTTATATACATATGCTCACCTTAATGAAATTCACCGAGATATACACTTACGATTTACATGCTTCTATATGTACCTTTTTCAATACAAAATTAAAAGTGACCATGCAGAAGTTGTTCATCCACTGGTTCAGTTGTTTTTGTACATGTTGCATTTGAGAAAGCACAAGAAATTTCCAGCTGAGAATAATGACCAGTGAATATGGAAGCAGTGTGGGCTTACATTTACATACCAGAAAACTCATTAACAAGAGTATAAAAGTGAGTTTAGTCATAAAAGCGAAAATACCCCTGGCTCAATAAGCCAGCAATTATACATGAACTGCCAAGCTTATACTGCCCAAATTAGATACCTCCAATTGCTCTATGGCAGCAAATAAGCATGTTAGGAAGGAATAAACTGTTGTCAGTTAGGCAGGGACTTTGCAAATATTCCTTCAAAGAGGAGTCTGCCATCTGGATAGGAGGTTTACAGCCTCATTACTGTGTGAATGTCTATTAAAAGGACACATGAACATGAAACAATAAAGAAGAATAAATATGAGCATTCTGGACTCACCTAGCAAGAGTGCGGACATTCCAACAAGTCCAGACTCAGTATCCCTCCTCAGTCCATTGGGTGGAAGTCCTAATGAAGATGACTCCTGAGCATAATGAACGAAGGAAGGAGGTGAGTTAATGTCTGTTCCTCAAAGGATGTTCAGTTTTATGTAAACTAGGACACTAATCAGCCCATTATTAGATAGTCTGTGAGAGATTTTTTCTCTAGGTGACTTTAAAATAAAAAAACCACTTTAAATGGTGCCTCTTAATTAAGAATTAGGTTTGGTTGTTGCACTTGAAAGCTACACCTGTAGCCTAGAGGGAAAAAAAATCAAGATATTGATCTTAACAAAGTATCCTCTAGTTATTTACACATAACACACACGCACGCACGCAAGTACACACAGAATCCAGTGCTGAAGTGAAGATGTAGAGATCTACGTAAGATACAGCATTCCACAAGTAAGGCACTTAATCACCAGTCACACCTTTTACCTACAGTGGGCCAGCTTGCCTGTTATTTTCCTTGGTGCAGGAAAGGTTTCTGTAATATATGGCTTGGCCAAGTTTATCACAGCCCCGTTGGCACTGCTGCCACAGACTCCCAAGTGGTCATTCCATGAGTGATATTTCTCAATAAATTTCCTCTGCTGCTTCTCGAATTTTCAGTACTTTAATGAGAACTCATCCCAGGCGTACCATCAGACTTTAAATTTCTCTAACTCAGGTGGTCAACCAAGAGTGAAGGATATATTTTGGAAAACATCAGAACAAGTTCTACATTGTATTTTTTAAATGTATCACTTTTGTATTTGAAAAGAAGTGCAAAATGAAAAATTCCACTGCCATCTTTTTAAATGAAACTATTAACACCACGGGCAATCACTCTAAAATAAAGTGCAAGCAATCTATAATGTGCCTACTCAGCAAAGTAGGTGGAGGTGGTTGAAGACACTTAGTAAAAAGAAATCTAAGCTCTTCACTTCCTTTACTTACAGCTTTTAAGTATTTAGTGTTTCTTAACTGTTACCATATTTTTCTTCCCTCAAAGATAACTTTTAAAGTCATTTAATGGTACAGTGCTTGACAGATGGTGGGCTCTCACTAAGTATTTAATGAATGAATGAATAAAATATTAACGGATGAACAATGGATATAAAGATATATGTATGCATGGATTGTTGGATGGATGAAGGAACTACCTATGCATTGGTAATTAAGTTCTTTCTGCAGGATTAAATAAATTGCATGCTATCTTTGCATGTATGTTTTCACAATTTATAGTAGTAGGAAAAGACTGGGGATTCTTTTATAAGGATTTTATTCCCTTTGGTATAGCCTTTTGCTGAGAACAAAATTAAATGCTGATACATATGTGATGGTTCCTTTACTGATAGCTTAATGTGGAGAGTATGTGTGCATGTTCTGCAGTGTGAATCTTAGCTCTTTACTTAACGATTTGGTATTCTTGGCCAAGCTATGCAACCTCTCAGCCTGGTAAAGCGGAGATGATAGTAGTGCCTTTTTTATAAGGTTTTCATGATAATCTACTGATTTTTATTTGGAAAGTGATTACTATGAATCATAGCACATATGTTTTCAGTAAATGCTAGTTATTATTTTGTTGTCAGATCTTCTAAGTCTTCTTTAGCAGATCAAAACAATGATTAATGACAAGCAACACCATACTTGCCCCAGATTTAAATAGAGCAGTATCACAAAGTATGATGGATACACATAAGAGTTCTGAAGTCAGACTGCATAAATTCACCTGCTGAATTTTTGGTAGGTTTCATAAACTGATTATTTTCTGTCTCTCATCTGTAACACAGGTATGCTGTATCCCAACTCCAAAGGTTGTAGAGTTTATAAGGCACACCGTAGTTTCAAAGCTTAGGAAATACCTGCTACATAGCAAATACCTGTTAAGAACTGACTTTGCTATTGTTATTATTCGAATTGTGTGTTCATCCCCTTATTTTGTCAGGTTTTTCTGAGCTAGGCAGTGTTCATTCAAAATAAATTATACACAAATCCTGATATTAAATAATCTATAATCAAATAGAGAAAAACAGAAGGGTAAGAGTCATGCTCAGAGATAAAAATTTACAATAGATATATGTACAGAGCTTAGAAGGAGAACTGAGAGGGACTGGTTATCTCTAATGGTGGTGAAGATATTCTCAGAGAATCCTACATTACTAGCAAAATGTTACTAAGATGACATCATGCTTTTGCCCTATCTAGGTTTTGGTTATATATCTAGCATTACTTACGTTTGTCTCCCCCACTATACTACAGAGGTACTTATGGTCATAGTATGTTGTAAGCCCATATCTATCATGACGATAAATGGTGAATGAATATGTGATTGACTATATTTCATGAATTAATTTTTGGTAGAATATTTACCTTAAGTAAATGGAACGAATAGAGAGAAAGAATTTTAAATGACATGTTTCTCTTGATTGGACTCAAAGGCAGGAACAGGTTACCAAGATATCTAAACTAACTTTTTCTTTTTTAGGAAATTGACCACTAAACTCTGGTAGTTTTCTTACTGTTCAAAAATGATACTTGATGCCCAATTTTTAAAAACAGCTTTACTGCAATAGAATTGACATATTTTAAGAGGCACAACCCGTTTTGATATGTATGCATTATAAAATGATCACCACAATCAAGCTATTTCATGTATCCATCACTTCAACAGAATTGAAATGTTCTTAGTGTGCTGGTATATTTGAGTCGACTTGAAGATCTACCCCCTTAGCAAATTTCAAGTATACAGCACAGTATTGATAACAATAGTTACTATGCTATACAATAAATTTCAAGAATTTAATCACGCTGCACAACTGAGATTTTGTACCCTTTCACCAATATCACCCCATTTTTTCCGCCCACCATTCTATTCGGCACTTATATGAACTTGGCATTATAGATTCCACGTGTAATTGCGATTATGCAGCATTTGTTTTTCTGCATTTCACTTAGCATAATATCCTCTAGATTCATACATGTTGCAAATGGCAGGATGTTCTTCTTTTTAAAGGATAATATTCGGTTGTTTGTGAGTGTGTGTATTTTTTCTTTCTTCATTCATTGACTCATATTTTGATCATTTCCATATCGTGACACTGTAAATATTGCAGTGACCATGGGAATGCCTATATCTCTTTGAAATACTTATTTTAATCCCTTTGCATTAACACTAAGAAGTGAGATTGTTATATCAGGAGGTAGTTTTGTTTTTAACTTTTGGAAGAAACTCTATGCTGTTTTCCATAGCAGTTGGACCATTTTATATTCCCATCAAGACTATACAAGGGTTTCCATTTCTCTGTGTCTTTACAATACTTGTTATCTCTTATTAACAGGTGTGTCGAGGTGATGTCTTATGTAGTCTTGATTTACAATTCTCCAATGAATAGTAATATTGAGTATCTTTTCATATACCTGCTGGCAATTTCGATGTTTTTTTCTTTTGGGGAGACTATATTTGAGGAAAAAAAAAACCTCTTGAAACTACAGGACTTCAGTTATGTTATTTTTTAATATTTCCAATTTTAGAAAAAAAGGAGATCTTGCTACATTTGCTTACTATTCATTAGAGCAACCATGAATAAGTAGGCCAACTGAATCATCACTCATGTTAAAAATTTTTAGAAGGGACATGTGTCATTTCTCTGGGTTTTAACATTGCGTACTGAATAAAATCAACCAAGGTGTGTGGGTACATCACGTAAGCAGGTTAGCAAGGCTAGTGTGTGACGATCCTAGAAACCAGTATCAATACAGCAGAAAGTCAGTGACTTCATCGAAATCAGCAATTCTTTTTCATTTCTGTGTTTAACTCAGTTGGATTGTTTTTCGTTTTATAAATGAAAAGTTGCATCATTAGTTTGGGGGGAAGGGCTGTCATAAGGTTAGTTGAAAGGATTTTGCAGCTGATGCTTTGTCTCCAGATAAACAGTTCATCTTCTGAAATGGCACATCTAATTGCTTTAGATTTTCCCTTTGTTTCTCTTGCTGCTTCACAAACATTTTTGCAGTTCTAGAAAAATCAATTACAATAGGCCTCTAAGGTTTTCTGTTTTTGCTTTCACTAGGGAAAAGTTGATTATTTAAGATTACAGAAACCAGGTTTAACATTGATCTTCAAACCTTAATATAGTTATTTATATCAATAAAAAATTAAATGTAAAGTAGTTCCAGGAACCAGAAAATATTTTTGCCAAAGAAATGTTTTATGAAGCCATGGGGATCCACACATACAATACATGTGCATGATAATAATTACCAGGGATGTTTATTTCCAGTGTTAAATGCTTTCACTGTAAAACACAATCCCTCAATAACTATGCCTTAACTTCAATGTGACATTTAGATTGAGCAACATATATGTCATAGTGAACAATCCAGAGTAAATGACTGATGACAATTAGAGAAAATCTGGCAAATAAAAGTAGCTGTGTGTGACTCTGTCCTTTAAAAATTATCCAGTCTTTAATTTAAGATAATTTGCAGGAAATACACAGGGAACTTAGGAATTATATCAGTCCACAAAACACCATTTGGCTGAAGAACTCCTCGGTGCAATATTTATATCTGTTGGGCCCTGATCAGTAAATTGATGATACATGAAGTCATTTCACATTATTTTATTTGAGATGGACTGCCAAATCACCATTTCAAGCAATATTTTTTCCGGGCAGTTGAAGAATAGGTTGTGTTTTTTTCTCTGATTGTAGTTTTATTGTGAACTTCATTCTGCTGCTGTTCCCTTATTATTAGTGTATGTTGGGTGCTATAATACAGCTGCTATGTGTGTATACATTTTCAGCTAGGAACAACTCATGGATAGCAAACTAACAAAGAAGGAAACCATTTGTTGTTTGTGAATGTCTACAGGATAGGGGATGAAAGAACAGGTGTGCTTGGAAAGATATCAAGACATGGCCTCATTAAATCCTGTATTAAAATAAATATGAGCAGATTATGCAAAGACTTTAATAATAAGAATCTGGAGTGTTGGTATTAAACATATGAGGGAGGATTGTTCGTTGAATGTAGTATTTGCTGACTACTTTCATAATGTGACACCAAAAGGACTCCAGTGCTTTAAGTCACTCCTCATGCTCACCCTAGGAAGTTAATACTAACCTAAAATTTTTTATTAAAAAAAGTACAGGTAAATCAATGTATTTTAATACATCTCCATGAATTTTCACAAACTGAACAGAAGTAGCAACCTGGTCAAAAAATATTATCAGCACTGCCAACATTAACCTTCTGCTTCCTTTCTATCTCAACCCTTTCCCTTCAAGGAAACCAATAGCCTTACTTTTAATAGTATATATTAATTTTGCCAGTTTGGGTTTTTTACATTAATGATAGGTTGAACATATATCTGTTGTCACAGTTCCTGAGCACCTGTTTTCAACAAGCTATGGCTGTGTGTAACACAGGGCCGGCAACAGGGCCAGCTGAGCTGCCCTGGGCCCAGTCATCTGAAACACGGTCAGCCTAATTAATGATCGTACAATATGTACTCTTGTCTGTCTTCTTCATGGGCCCATAGCACTACAAGTTTGATCCATGATGTTGAGAATAGTTATAGATAGTTCATTCTATTCTAATACATTTTATCTAGTGAAATTACATGCATGCCTTTTCTGTTGGATATATGCCTGGGAATGGAAGTCCTGGGTCATGAAATATGAATTATTCATTTACTTATGAGGAAACTGAAGCTTAAGGGTAATAAACAATTAACCCAAGCTCACATAACTAGTAAGTGACAGAGACAAAGCCTCAATGTAAGTCTAATTATGAAAGCTGCTATTCTACATATTTAGTCTCCAGCAACAGAAGAAAGGTAACAGGCATTAAGCGTTTGGTAGTTGTAGTAGATTGCTCCCTACATGGCATTTTCTAAAGCTTAGTTCATTTTTTGTCTTTTGTTTTAAATGTAGCAAGCAATGAATCAATATGACTATTAATCAATAAGAGAGACACAGAAAAATGGTTAGGTAGTGTTTAATTTTTAGGACAAATACTTTATAGAAACTTACACTAAAAATGAGGAATTGTACACAGATATAATAACAAAATTCAAACGCTGCATCTATGGGAATGTGTTTATGTGTGTGTATCTATATTTATATCTGAATCTATATGTATCTGGAATATATCCCAATTAACACAATGCACTTCCAAGTCATTACTACTTATAGTAACTAAATTAATATTTCCTCATTATATAAAACTATCTATTGGCTGACTGATTAAGGCGATAGTAAAACCACAAACAAGTTACTAGTGAGTCCATTAATTTAATGGTTAGATGGGTTTTCATAAAAACAATCATTGTATATTCACTGTATGCCAGGCACTTTGCTAGATGCAAGCATGCTATAGCCCAGTCGTTTTATTCCATCAATCATCATTTCCATTGAGTGGGTAATTTGTGGAAGAAAGTATACTAATGCAATGGAATATATGATAGGAAAAATTGTGCTCCTGTCATAAACAAATTGAAAAAGAAATGAAAATTATTTGTGTGCATATATACTTACAAGACATGAACAATATAAGCTCAGTGAACTAAAAGTCCAGCATTTTAAAACAAGGAGCCAAAGAGACTCAGAAGAGCTTGGGTTAATCAAAAGGAGATCAAGAAAGGGGTATGTTATGATGGACTATTAGAGCAAGCATTCTGAGTAGTTTGGCATATGACCAATTCAGAGTTGGAAAGAGAGTCATGGGCAGGAGCTGGTACCCTGAAACATCCTTTCCTTCCTTGACTTCCCCAGTCTGCAGCAATTTTCCTTGTTCTTATTTCCTGGAACACTTGAATTCTATACCACATAATTTAGTGCAGTTCTACATTGCTTGCTAATTGTGTTGAGAATCTTGATTCCTTAAATAGATCATTATCTCCTTGAGGGCAGAAAACTTTCCACAGCATTCTTTGGTATTTTTCAATATTGCATACTGTGCTGTGACTCATCTGTTTGAGTAGCCACAACTGTAATTTTGCCTCTAAGATGTAGCTTATTTCCCTTCGAAATGGACCTGCTTCTGTTCCATTCTCCTGAGGTCACTATGTTAGAGAAGCTGTGATGTAAATGTGGGTATACATAAAACCTCTTAATCTCAGCCCTCAGACAATGTTATACTTAGTGTCTGAAACAAAAGTGGCTTTTGGGGGTTATTTTACAAGGAAGAGTAATGAGTCTCACTTAGATGTAATACATTATCCTGTGTGGCTGAAAAATAATAGATTAGTTTTCCCACTAACAAGAAGATAAGCTATAGCATATAAACAGAGGAAGGATTTTCAAATAGGGTTACAGATTGTACATGAAGCCAATCAAAATGGGGGACTGAAGGATAAGGAAGGGGAAGCCAGAAAGTATCCATTGTCGATAATCTGTAACAAGATTATCTTGTTACTGTGGAGACATAGTTTGTGTATGTTGGGTATATCAGGAAGCAATGAAGGGTCAAGTGAATATTCATAATGGACTTTTTCCTACTAAAGCAAATTTGAGTTAATATATATTATGAGTATACTATTTTTATGGTATGAAACTAGTGTTCTTTTTCCTCTTATAAGCCTCAGCTCGTCAATTCAGTTCATCTCATTCAAAAGCAGTGAACATAAAATCAATGCCTTCCATGAGGCAGGAGGTATGGGAAGCCCTGGAAATTCACACAGGAGATTCCTGCTCTCAAGAAGTTTTCTGAGGAAAGTAGACACATATATAAGTCTAAAGCAATGGGTTGAGTACTTTAATAGAAGGGCACTGAAAATTGGGTCATAAATTCTGAGTTTTAATCCCACTTCTCCCATGTGCATTTAGACTTTGAGCAAAATCGCTTAATTTTTTTTACGAGTCAGGGTTTCTCTTAATGTGGAAGATTGTATCTTCTCTTTATATCGCATAGGATGATTATGAAGAATCACACAAACATATTTGAAACAGTTTCGCAAATCTTAAACTGGTATAAAAATAAGTTTTAAAAATTTTACTTTAATTCTTATTTCTTCCTTTAGACCTTTTCAGCTAGTCATATATCTATTTAAATACTCTATTATAGGAAGCTATAATTTATTTATGGTTTATGGAGAATCAACATCTCATAGTGAGAAAGATATATTAATTAACACAAATAGTTATAGAATTCACTCCAAATAGTCTTTAATTAATTACTAGTTATTTTATATCCATAATGTGATCTTAAAAGTTTATGAGAAAGTTGTCTCTTTTTTCATTGCTTTTATTTCATTTATACACATCATTTCACACTTTTAAATTGCTTACTAAGACAAAAATCAGACTTCACCATTTTAATGAAGTAGAAAAAGTCAAGTGACCTTGATTTTTCACTTTCTACCAAGTGTCTCTAAAGGTGAATTTGTAAATCACCAGTAGTTATGACTCTATTTAATGTATTATTCTTAATTGACATTATATAGAATAATTTTATGCTTTCATGATTTTCTCCAATTCTCTAAAAATTAAAATAAGAAGCTTTTCAACTTTGTGTAGAAAAATGTTCTTTTAATTCCTTGGAGGTACAGAAGTTACAACCTACAGCACAGTTTATGTTGTCTTTTTAAGCTAGGAATTTTAAGTTTATTCTTTTTGTATTTAAAATAAATTAAGAATACAGTCATATCTCATATATGTAGAAGAAGTTCAAGTATGAGGGGCTTAAAATTACTGACTTGAAATACAGCAGTGGGGAAAAAGACCCTTTGTAAAAAGCAGCTTGCCATGATTTTCAGTATCTTTAAATCACCAAATCGGGCCACTGATGCATTGCTGGACTGTTCACCATAACTACCACTATTTATTGACAAAAAGTATGAAAAAGCCCTCTTTTGGATGCGACCACCTTTGACCATCACTGTATAGTTATGATTCAGAAACAGTCTATCCTTCAGAGACAAAAAGAGATGAAAGCCAAATAAACATCAATGAATTAGAAGCAGCAGCTTTATTTGGGATAATCAAGGTGTTTTGTCTACCACAAAACAAAACAATCTTTTTAAAAAAAAATAAAAATGACCAGTCCTTCCAGAATCTATTTTGACTTACATAAAAACTACTCATCGGAGAGCAGATTCAAGGCATCTTGACTTTAATAAAATATTTCCCTTGAAACTAATTTGGTTTGTTTTTGTCAGTATCACTCAGGTTGAGAGGAGGTTGGAAGATAGTCAGTGCTTCTGAGTAATTAAGAATTACCTTCTGTTACAAAGGCAGAAAATCATGTCGAAGACTTAAGTTACAAAAAGCAGATGAAAGTATGTATTTCCTTAATATTTGTGAAGGAAAGAGCATTGACTTCACTTGGTAAATGCATTTAGGTACATGTAACTTATGATTTTCAGACAAAGAGAAAAATTTTGTGATCATTTCCCTTTACTTAGTCAGCATTAGTATCTAGCAAGATATGTGAAGATTCTGCCTCTACTGTTGACTTATCCACAAAGATTTCTTCCCCAACATCAAACATCTCTCATCCCACCTCTCTCTCTCCTCTAAGATGCTCCCATAATGGAAATCTAGTTACAGTGACCTCAAGGGAAGGCATTAGAGAGGCAAAAGATTAGTTATACTTAGAAGTGGGAAGATGAAGAAAGTTCATGTAATATTTTCTGTGACAGTGGTAGTAGGTTTATAATAATTGGGACTGCCGCCTCTTTGTCCATCATTGCCTACTGATAGGTCTCTTTCATTCTAGACAATTAGTAACTCTGAAAAAACATTGATATTTATTTAAATATATCATATAGTAAGTATGGAAGTGCTATAATTTCAGGGAGATTTTGGATTGAACTTCATTCTTCACATGGATATACTTGGAGTTAAAGGAGTGCCTTTCTTCTTGCTTCATACATTTGGGACTTACATAAATCTCCTATTGGTGGAGTAGTAGGAGTTTAATCCATAACAAATTTATTTACTCTACAATAGAAGACTACTACATAAATCCATATATCATGGGTCACTGTCACTGCATGTGACCCATGAACGTTCTGATTCTAACCAAGATAAGTGTTTGGCAATACAGGCAGAATATCAGTGGGGCTGGGGTAAATAGAAACTGACATTAGTTGTACTGGACATTTGGAGAAGTATAAAGGACTGACTGCATCCAAGGAGGCCAGCCAATGAGCTTTAACCACATTAAGTCACATCTGACTTGATAACAAAACTGAGTCCAATCGGTCCCATGCCAAAACTTTTTTGCCAACAAGAATGCCAGGGTATAACAGTGAGGCATACTGCAGTAAAAGACTCATGTGCCCACATTCCTGAGTGAGGCTCAATCTCCAGATTGAAAGTTTCCTCCTGCAACAGGGAAGCATGATATTGTTTACCAAGGTCACAGGGATCATCATCACCTGCAGGCTCCCTCCTTCCTTTTTGTCTTTGGTTAGTCCAGGCAGACAGCAGCAGCATAATGAAGAGTCTCATCAAAGGTGGCAACTCAGAAACCTGGTTTTCAATTATAAAAACTAGTAGAAATTAGTTGAAGTGGCAGTGTCTTAAAATGTCAAGAATTGTCTGGGGAATCAGCTTGTCCCTATACAAGTTGAATGTTATTGGAAGGAGATGACCCTTCTCTAATGGTGACTCAGTGATCTACGTCCTTTATGTGGTTCTGCAATTTCCAGCATATAACTCAAGGTGGCTCTGGGCACAGTCAACAGACCACTGAGTCATCATTAGAAATGTAGCTACCTCTGCAGAGAGAACTGGTCCTTCTTCTGGATGAATTTGTCATCTTTTATTTCTTTAAACTAAATCTCTCATTTTTTTTAATTGAGGTTATATTGATTTACAACACAATATAAGTTTTAGATGTGCAGGTTCAGTCTTCATCAAATATATAAAACACCATGACTATCACCAAAATTCTAATAATCTACTACAGTCCAAAGGACCCACCTTTGCTCCCACCCTGTAATCCCATTCCTCTTTGGTAACCAACCCTCAGTTCTCTTGTCAGTTTTCAAGGGTTAGTTTTTGTTTTGTCTGTTCATTTGCTTTGTTTCTTTATAGTCCATATATGAGTGAGATCATCTGGTATTTGTCTTTTCTGTTTGACTTCTTTCACTGAGAACAATCCCTTCTATTACATCCATGTTGTCGCAAATAACAGTATTTCATCCTTTTTATAGTTGAGTAGTATTCCACTGTGTATTTATCACATCTTTATTCAGTCATCTATTAATGGGCACATAGGTTATTTCCATTTCTCATTTATTATAAGCAGTGCTGCAATGAACACAGGGTACACACAGCTTTTCAAATTAGTGTTTTCATATTCTTTATAGATAGTTAGCTAGAAGTAGAATTGCTAGATCATATGGTAGTTCTATTTTTAAGTTTTTGAGGCATCTCCACACTGTTTTCACAAGTGGTTTCATCAATTTACATTCCCCCCAACAGTGAAAAAGAGTTCCCTTTTCTCCACACCTTGAAAATACTTGTTGTTACTAGTCCTTTTTGATATAGGCCATTCTCACAGATGTGAGGTGGTATCTCACTGTGATTTAATAATAAGTGATGCTGAGCATTTTAATGTACCTTTTGACCATCTATATGTCTTCTTTGGAGAGGTGTCTATTCAGATATTCTGTCCACTTTTTATTGGGTTGTTTGATTTTTATATTACCAAGTTGTATGAGTTCCTTATGTATTTTAGATATTAACCCCTTGTCAAATGTATAATGTGTCCAATTAAGTTGGCTGCCATTTCTGCCAGTCTTTTGTTGGGCCTCAGTCTTCCTGTTTGATACAGTCCTAATTCAGCTGGGCATCCTGACAGTTCCAAGGTTTGGGCAAAAAGATCAAATGCCTAATGAAGTTATTTTTTCTTTTTATAATGACTTCTTTAAAAAGGAAATTGACATTTTAGGGTTTATAACCTATTTCAGAAAATAAAGGATTCATTATGGGAACTTTGAATCGAGAGACTGGAGAGTATTTTAGACTGAACTCTAAGTTGCAAATCACAGGTGCACAATTGGAGCTCAATTAATCCAGAATAGGGATTTGGGGTACAAATACTGGAGAACCTACAGAGTGGGAGAACTGAAGTAGGGCATCCTTTGGAACCTCAAGTAGAAGCACTAATTCAGCATTCCCAGTAGTCTTTCTGTCTCTTATTCCTGATTTAGAAAAAAAGCCCTCTGGATATCTATGAATTAGTTCCCTTCTCATGTTGCTGTATATCACAGGAATATGGCTGCAAGCATTTCCAATAGATAAGGAAATTAAATCAGCTATTATATATACATATTATATTATCAAAGAACTCTGCTGCAACCACCAACATTCATGGTCCTCTTCTCTGAAAGAGTCCATGCCAAAGAAAGTCTATAATGACTATGTATGCAGTGATTTCTTGGCCAGTATATCCACTTGGTACCTCAGAACCAGAGGTTCTCTGTAACAGTAAGGTATTCCCAAGGGCATCTTTGATGTCACTGAATGGGAGGTGACCTTGTTCCACATCTATGGATTGCTTATCCTGGCATCTGTGACTGGCAAGTGTGCTGATTCTGTGATCACGGACAGAAAGTGGCATGTAGAGAGCCCAAAGTAGAACAAACATGGTACTGATAAGACTGGACTAAGCTACCCGACTGGGTACAGATTACTAGCATATCCATGTAAGCAATTGTAGCCACTCATGGATTTGTTCTTTGGAATTAGCACAACCATTTGGACTTAAATCAGTTCATTCATCTGAGCATGTCTTCTGAACCATGGATTTGGCATCTCTATTGGGCACCTGGTCAGCTGTGTTCAAAATAAACTCGATACATTTTCAGTGAAGATTCAGGAGTATATTTGATAATCCAGTGTTTAAGACAGTGCCTTACAAATTCACCAAATATCTGTGGAACTGCTAAAGAAATGTTTTAGGAAATATTCTGTCAGCGTAAGGGGATAATAATGGTATTTGTAAGCACATTTATGAAGTGCTTACTCTATGCCAAACACTAAGCTAAGCAATCACATGAATGATTTCATTTAATTCTCTCAATGCACCTGTGAGCTAGGTTCTATTATCAACCCCACTTAACAGATGAGAAAAGTAAGACACAGAGAAAGAGTTTAAAGAGATTTGCAATATGTAGGTCAGGCATACATTTGACTACTTGGTCAACTAGAGTTGAAAAAAATCAAAGATGATAAACTACTCCAAGAGTCATGCATAGGATCATACCCAAAATGGGACTTCTCAGATAACCATTTCACTAAATAAGATTGGCATATCCTAAAATTGTGCACAGGACTAGGAATGAAATACTCATGAAGAAATAGTATGAAAACACACACACACACACACACATACACACTCAGATGATAAACCAGAGGACAAGTTCACTTTGCATAGTAGAGCTGAGAACTGCTGGAGAAGGTACAGTGCTAGTGAGATGCAGGGAATTAAAAAAAAAATACCAGAAACTCTGATAAAGAATGCTTTTGAAGCAGAAATAAAATGACAATTCCCTGCAAAGGCATTGGAAAAAACATAAACCAAAAGGTTGAGTCATATACAGCAAATTCTAGCTGCCATTCTGAATCAAAAGTCAGCTTTCTAGTGCAAAAACCACAGAAATGTTGGGAAAATATAGGTCTTTTCTGTCACATCCAATGGCACTTCAATCAGCAGTAATGTCACAATTAGCCACAGAATCTAGTATAGGAGGTTAAATTGTTGCTGAGTAAACACCCCAAGATCCTATGGGCACATTTTATAAACAGAATGTGAAAACTAGCTTGGTGATAGGTAAGAGAGGATGGAGACCTAGATTTACTTTTTTGTCTTGAATAGTCTATACTATAAGAGATGACAGAGATTTATACACCTTCATGGGAGAACAACATATGAAACATATGAAATAAGTATGACTTCAATATATATTTTTGTCTTTCACATAGGAAGAGCTTTGAAGACCAGTGCAGTACAAATGGAAGGTATCTTTATTCAAGTTTGCCAAATGTTTTTAGAGATTATAATGCACTCAATCTCACACTAACCCCAGACAACTCCGATCTCTCTAATCTGGCAAAACTTCATTTTTTTTTCTGTATAGGCCCAAGTAGTAAATATTTTAGGCTTTGAGGGACATATATTGTCTGTGCTGCATGTTCTTTTTTGTTTCTGTTATTTTTTGCAACCCTTTAAAAATGTAAAAAGTATTCTTTTGTTCAAGGGCCATTCAAAAACTGGCTGCTGGCTGGACTAGCCCACGGGCCTTTGTCAACCTGTGCTATAGAAAAAGTGGATGTCTGGGTGAGAAATGTACACTGAAGTATGCACATAGTTTAATACACACAAATGCTTTCACATACATTTTAGGTACATGAAACTGCTCCCATTCCCATCAGAAAATATATTCTTCCTGTGCAGAGACTTCACTACTGCTTTTTGTAATTCTTCAAAACAGCAAGAAACAGATTCCACATGTAGTGGATGTCAATAAAGAGAGGTTGATAGACCATTATAAAGAAAATACTGTATGGTGAAAGATCATGGCCAGCAATATCTCAGTTTTTCCTTTTTAACAGAAAAAGTGGTAATTGTTCTTGCTACTTAATATCTAAGAAGATGTGATGCTTAAACAGCAAGTCTATGAGCAGCTGGTAACACTACTGTCATCATCTCTAACATCAGAATCAGCGGTACCATTTTGATGTCATATATTATTGTTTTTAAGACATTTTTTGCACATTATCCCATATTAGTATTAACATCAGAAATATTGCACCTTTTCATAGATAGTCATATTTTCACATTAAGAGAAAAATGGTGATCAGATAGCAGAAGCTCCAAATTCCCCAGTGCCAAAACTCTGAGTAACACCTCAAAATCTACCACTTATCATCAAAAAAAATTAACAAAACAAGTAATATGAAAGATTGGTTCATTTTTTCCTGCCTACATATCTAGGTATCTAATCTGATCAAGGAAAGGGACTGGAGATTTCAGAGGACGAAAGATTTATATCTTTATATCTACACATACATATACGATCTAGAGTCTTACTAACTCTGTTTTATGATTTTTTTGGTCATATCTTGACTACAGAAACTGGTTGGGTTTTTATGCCTCTGGGCTTTATTTATTTATTTATTATCACTGCATTGAAGGGCTATGTATTCTCATCATGCATTTTTAAAACTACTGCTGAGGCATTTTCACATTCAGTACTATAATAAACATTTTATTACTGAACTCCAGTATGTTCTCCTTTCCTCTAAAGATACCTGAAGTTACGTATCACTAGGAATAAAAATATAGCCTTCTTGGTTCAGAAAGTTTTATTTACTATAGTTCAAAACGCCAGCATTATGAGATAAGCTATCATACAAGACGCCGAGTACACAAGTCAATATGCACCATCTAGCATGTGCCTTACAATGCTGGGGGCTGTTATTCACCCTTGAGGCATGTAGTTATCATGCATTTTTCTTCAAATCACTACCTCATTCCACTTATGGTTTCCAAGGCAATGTTCAAGGTGAAAATTGAAATGATAGTGAAATGACAACTCTGTCCCATCATCCTTGTTCCATTATGCTAGCTTTTTTTTTGTTCTAGTGTCAACAACACCAATTCATCTATCTTCTCAGTTCTACACTCCAAAAACTCATGTTTCTTTTTCCTTCCTTTTCTTTCCAAAGATACATGGCATTATGTTTGAAATATATACATATAATCTCTTTAACAAACTAGAAATTCATCTAAATGCCTGTTCCATGATTTAAAAGTCTTTCATAATTTGATGCTTCTTATTAGCTAGGTTAATGTGCTTCTGTACATAATCTGGTAAATCTTGTAAAAGTATAGAGGAAAAGTTCATTTCCAGACAAGGCTCACCAATTTTACTTATGATCATGAATACACACTGAGTTCAGAATCTATTAGGGAAGTAAACATAAAAAACTATTTTCCCATGAATTCATTCATTTAGTAATACCAAGCATACCTTGGATAGGAAGTCATTCTCTCTTCTGTCTCTTCTTCTTTTCTTTTCTAAAAGCATCCTCAATGATGGCCCAGGGTCCATCCCAGAAGTTGTGACTTCAGATTCTTCAGCATGAAACATCTACAAGACATAACATATTTTGCTTACCACGATGGACAACCATCACAACTTCATTTTAAAGTGGTATTATGCTAACAAAGTCTCTGCTTTCTCTGCCTAATCAGTAAAGGATGAACAACATTTTTGTCACATTTATCTGAAAATAATCCTTCTACTTTGTTGGTATCATCACCTCACTGATACTCAAAGTCTCCAGTTTTATTCTTTATTCACCAACTAGATTCATGTGTTTTCCTCTTCCAGAACTCCTCTTCTTCTGTACTTATTCCAGTCCTTCGGAGCTTGGTTTCACATTCATATCCATGGTACCTTATGCTCAAGTTATCTATCATTGCATAGCAACCCACGCCAAAACAGTAACATTAGACTATAGAATTTCATTGTGCTTAAGACTTTATGGGTCAGGAATGTAGGTGGGGACTACCATTCTACAGTGACTGGTATCTTAGCTGGGTGGTTTAAATAAGTAGAGATGTCTAAGATCTTGGTTCTAGCTGCTAGCTGTAGTCCTTATTCTTTTCACATCATATCTGTGAGAGTTGGATTGTCTAAGATGGTTTCTTCATTCACATATTTGCTGTCTATACTGGGATGACTGGAATGCAGAGGCTAACCAAACCATCTTTCCCTGTAGCTTTTCCATGTGGTTAGCTTGGACTCCCTCACAATATGGAAGTCTCAGGGTACTTAAGACTTTTTTCCTGGTAGCTAATCTCAGGGTACTCACACTTCTGTGGATAATTTCTCACAGAGCATTAAGAGAGTAAGAGTAGAAAGGCAAGCAAAATAGTAGTAGAATATATTTTTAATATATGCATATTTGATAAAGACTCTTATCTTGATTTTATTTTTAAAACCACTACAAATCATTAAAAAGAAAAGAAAAACAACCCAATACAAAAATAGGTAGGATTACTGAATGGGTACATTAAAAAACAATATTATATAATGACCAATAAACATATAAAAGGAGATAAACTTCATTAACCATCAGGGAAACACAACAAAAACATAAGATGTCACTATCACCCACATGAATGGCTAAGACAAAATAATAAGAGATGATGAGAATCTGTAGAAACTGGAATTCTCATATATGGGTAGGAAAAATTAACTGCACCTAAATGGAAAATGGTCTAACATTATCTGCTAAAGTTGAGGATGTACATTTCTTATGACCCAGTAGTTGAATACCCTTAAATCAAAACAAAGCTATGCACTCTAAAATAGATGATTCTCAAAGACATAATTTAACACAATTTAACATATATGCTGTATATTTCCATCTGAAGAAATTGAAAAAGTCTTCGAAACAATACAACAATGTTTAACAGTTCATGAGTAGACTGAAAACTTATAATAAAATACAAGGAAATAATGACCATACAAGTCAGGATAATAGTTATGGTTGGGAAAGAGAATAGTTACAGGGGAGGAAATGAGAGAGGCTTCTGGGGTCTAGCAATATTCCATGTCTTGGACTAGGCTGTGTTTACATGGACATGGATGTTTGCTTTATGATAAATCATTGAGGAGGACATTTGTGTTTTGTGTATGTTCCAGTAAGTATGTCATATTTTATAACAAAAAATAGAATTTAAAATTTTTTCTGTCTTCTTAATCTGGATGTTGTACTACTACTTTTTTTTTCAATCTTACTAATATGGTCTTCCTGGATAGCTAGTTAGATTTCCTAAAGGTGGAGAGGGAACAAATATCATTCTAGTTTAGCTGGTTTTCCCTGTACAGTTAATCTTAATAGTTGCCATAAAGCCAGGTTGCATCCTGAAAATGTCTTGTATCTGTGATCCACCATGTACTCTAAACTGACTGGTTTCTCTGAACTATCTGAATCTGTAAGCAGAGAGTACACAGAGGAGAATTCTACCACCACCTGGACCTCCTTTATTCTGTGCTCTATTTTCTGTGAAAAGTGGCTTTTGCCCCTGACACTTGTTAAGTGCATATTTTTTGTGTGGTTTCTAAAAGCCACGGTCTGTGTAGTCATGCTCATATCTAATACACAAAAATAGACCTGGTCATAGATTTTATCTTAGTTGCTCCTAGCTAAGTCACAGGAAATCCTTTTTATGAGTCCTCCCCCAACCACTGGAAATTAATTTAAATTTTTATTTGTTTAACTGTCACAGAGAGAAATCTTTAACTTACTTTGATATATTTCAATATAAATGCAACAAATCTGACATTAACGAATTGTGAGCATATAACAGCCAAACAAATATGCTCTTCCCACTACTTAATATTTTCTTGTAGATTTCTTAATGAAAACTAAACATTATATCTCTTTTCTAAGAAAAAATATATTCTTTAAATCTTGGTAAAATATCAGGTACTAGAAAGAGGAGAGTTAAATATTAAGATCTTACTCTGCTTGAGATTCTGTGGTTGCACATTATTGCCTATTTAGTCTAATCTGTTTCTAGGTGTGCCCTAAAATAGAAAAAACTTTCCAAGTAAATGTTGGACTGGTGGACCATTCCATTCCTTCGATTAAAAGACTCCAGGATGTAATAAGAAGAAGCTATTAGAGATGACTATTTCTACACCAGGGTTTTTGTCAGAACCAATGTTTTGTGGAAGAGCAAACACCTAAAGCCTGGGATGAGTGGTAGTATCTTGAAGGGTAAAGCTGTGTTGCTTCCACAAATGGTTTTAGCATATGGTTTCTTTGAACTTGCGTGTTTGTAGTGATTTTAACCAATTCTATCACATTAGGTAACTAAGATGTGGTTCTTGTGCCTGCTTTTTCAGCCTCTACATGAGATTACAGATATTTTAACAGCAGGATTTACTGTTTCTTTTGTATTCAATGCTATATTCATATTCATTTTATGACCTTGAAATTGCATCTCAGGCTATATTTCACAGCACACCCTACACCAGCGTTCCAGTGTCCTTTCCCACCACTACCTTTCCCCCTCTTTTCTTTCCTCCCCTTCCCACTCCCCTGGCAGTCATCATCTGCTGTCCTGTGAGTTTTTGCTGGAGTTTATGTTTCATTTCATTATATTCCACATGTGAGTGAAACTATCCTGCATGTCTCTTTTTCTTTCTGACTTATTTTACTTAACGCTGTTGGTAGGAATATAAATGGGTACAATCTCTTTGGAAAACAGTGTGGAGATTCGTCAAACAAATAAAGATGGATCTACCATTTGCTCCAGCAATCCCACTCCTGGGTATATACCCAGAGGACATAAAATCTCTAATCAGAAAAAACATCTGCACCCCAATGCTCATAGCAGTACAGTTCACAATAGCAAGACATAGAAACCACCTAAATGTCCATTAACAGATGACTTGATAAAGAAGGTGTGATGTATCTACTCCATGGGATTCTATGCAGTACTAAAAAAATGAATTTTTTCACTTTGCAACAATCTGGATGGAACTGGAAAGGATTATGTTAAATAAGATTATAGATTTAAGAGTCTAGACCATGAAGTCAGAGCTACCAGTTTTGAATCCCAAATCAATCACTGACTAGTTGTGTGATAGATGGTAAATTATTTTACCTCTCAACCTCAATTTTCTTCATCTGTAAACTGAAGAACAAAATATTATTTTAAGGACTGTTGAGACTGCATGTTTGTATTTAAGTAATAATGCATGTACTTATCATTTATCACAATATCTTTTTCATAGTGTGCATTATATATATATAAACTCATTACTTTCCTTTAAAATGATTTTTATTATAAGGGTTGATTTTCTGTGATATTAGGTCCATTTAACATACCATGTTTTACAGTGTATAACGCACACTTTTTGTGCAAATTTGTGAGGGAAAAATAAGGATGGGTAGTACTAATGGAAAGCACTAATTCTGTATTGATATAGATGCTTTTGTTCTTTTATTTATGATTATGAGTTAAAAGTGTGACTAGAAATCAATAACAACATCTGTATGCAAAATAATACCCTGGAATACGATCATTGGTTTTGTTGAACCCAGGACAGATTTGCTGAAAGCAATTTCGGCGAATGATTCAACAAATGAAATGAAGAGTGATGTGCTGTTGTCCACAGAGTGAGTGACTCTGACTTGATAGGACAGGTGATGCCAACTATATGACCACAGGGCAAACAGCGGGACAGTCCTCTTGGTACACTTTAGGCGGGAGCTAGCAATCTAGCTGATACTTTTACAAAACTACAGGCACTGCAAGCTTTAAGCTAGTAGTTATTAAAGATGCTAAAGAGCATGCGACACAGTGGACCTCCTCCCACAGACAGTGTCATCAGATTGTGGAGACAACAGGAATAAAAGCCTCTGGTACCTTGTGTCTGTTCTTGTGTTTTGTAATTATTGGTTACATAAAAAATCTTGTACTATAATATGTTAAAAGTAAATGCTAAGATTCCTTTATAGTACAAAAGGCAAGTGCCTCCATATAAGCAAATAAAAATTTGAACTGAAAAATTAAAATGAAAGTTTTTTTTCAGCAACAACATAGTTGCTCATTATACTCAGGAGCACATTATACACGGCCGAAAATGGTAGTGAGACTACAAAATGATGACAACTTAACCCAATATGGACTGCTTGGTTAAAAAAGGGTCAGGTACTCTGAAGGGTCTGGGGTTTCACCCTCCTTGCAGTTAACAGGGCAACCCGCTGCAGTTTCTGGATGTTGGCAGAAAACATGAGACCCCTGTGTCACACACCAAGGATTTTATTTCTCATGCACAGCAGGCAAGAGCAGCTGATTTGTGTGGGCTCCCCTGGCTTCCTCCCCACCACCATGTTTCCTGAGGGAAATATGATGCAGGTAGAGGCTGAGCTTGCAGGGGATTTGTGCCACTATGCAAGAAGCCTGGGGTGAGGAATTCCCAATATTTTAAAGAGGGCTGCTAGCAAGCCTGCTCAGCCTTTGCCCGGAAGGACACGTTACCTTTATGATTCTTAATGGCAAACAAACCCAAAGGGAGATATTTCTATTGTTCAAGAATGTTGGCTAGACAAACGTCCTTAAAAAGACTTCAGAATAAAAGTTTCCAATACCTCTGCTCAGAAGATGCACATAAATGTGAGAGAAACCTGAAGAACTGTACCTTAAACAGAGTGGCTTTGGGGAGATGAAGAGATACACTGATTAGCACAAAATAGTTTTTTCTTTGATAATCTTTTTCAACTTTTTACTGAGCTATAATATACACACAGGAGAATGCATGTGCCATCATTATACAATTCAATTAACGTTTAAAACTGAGCCCAACCATGAAAGCAGCATTCAGATCAACACACAGCTGATTGTCAGCTCCCAGAAAACTCCCACGTACTCTCGTCCAGTCACTAATGGCTTCCCAAGGGTAACCACTATTGAAGGGGAACTGTTAACTAGAGATTAGCTTTGCCTTTTTCTGAACTTAATTTAAATGTAAATATAGATAAGTTTCTTTTACTCCATGTTAGGGCGGTAAGATTTATTTATACTCTTGCATGCATTTTCCATTGTTTAATTGCTGTGTAATAGTCCATTATATGAAAAAGCACATTTATTCACTCTGCTGTGGCTGAGCACTTAGACAGGCCCTGGTTTTGGATTATTACAAATATTGCCACTATGAACATTCTAGTGCATCTCTTTTGATGAATCTATCATGTTTGTATTTCTGTTAGGTACCTACTTACAAGGAAAAATTCTGGGCCTGAAAAAGTTTTGAAAGGGTTAAAATGTTCTAATGTAGGTCTGCTTTAAAATAATTTTTTCCTAGTTTGTTATTATTTGCCTCCAAAGAATAAATCGGCAGCAGCTTGAAACAACATGCCACTAGATGTCCATGATTAAAATAAAAGTTTTTAGAAGTCAGTCCAAATTAGACATTCTCATCAGTCTACATACGAAGTTTTAATTAAAAGACAATTGTGTTAAGAGTCCATCACTTTAGTGCTGCTCTTCGCTTTTGCTACAAAACAAGCAAGGAAGAAAGATAGACTTGAGGCATTTGCAGCATACATACCTAAAAGTAGAACAGACAAAACAGAAATGAAAGTTAATATGGAAAGAAAATACCTGTGACAGAAAGTCCCAGTCATGCTAGAAGGGAAGCTTAAGAAAAAACTGGAATGAATATATTCCATATATGTGGAATACTCAATTGGCTATGTAAACAAATAAAATGGCATAAAAGGAATGAATTTACTGGTTAGATTCACTGAGCCAAGGGGAAATAGCAGGTAAAAGCATTAATCCACAAAAGCAAATTCCCCCAAATAAGATTTATCTGCCAGAATATAGAAAAATTCAGAAGTTGAAGAGTTGTAGCCAAACACAGCACTCCATGGAGACATGAAAGGCAAATGAGAAAGTCATAAAGGGTAGAAACCAGGCCAGGTCTCTAAGGAGATCTTTTCAGAAAAACACAAACCACACACATTACTTCATAGGACAAATGCAGGAAACTAGAAGCTGAGGCAGAAAAGTAATGCCACTTGCAAAAGATACCAAAAAGTTCTAGGAAGATATTCTATAACAATGTCAGTTATGAGGAGAATCACGTCACCCTCCACCCCCCAAAAAATGATAATAAACTAATAAGAGTTCATTAAATATCCAGAGTAAATGGCTCCTATTGATGGAATTGACTAAAAAAATCCAAGGAATATATTTAGCTGTTTTTCAAATTTGCTTTTTTTCCCCATTGTTTTATTATATTTGTGTGCATTGCTATATGATTTTCAGGATATTGAAATTGCACTTCCATCTGCCTGCATTTCACACCACACTCATCATCAGAGTCCCAGTGTCCATCTCAATTCCTTCATTTCCTGTTCCCTCCCCTCTCTCACTCCCCTGGCAGTCAGAGTTTAATATTTCCTCAGTGCCTCACTATATTTTGGCTTCTCTTTTGAAAGGACATGAGGAAAATGTCAAAGTAAAGTGGAAAAGGAATAATTTAAATGGAATAAATTTTGATCACCATTGCCAGAGAAGGTAAGGCCCTTCCTAGATTGAAGAAGCTCATTTGTGTTGCACGTGGATGGCATGATGGATGGAGGTCCCTCACCTGGTCATTCTCTGTAGCAGCTGAACAATAATGCATTATGGAATGGGCCATTCTTTAGCGTAAAGCAGGTAGGAACTCCTACAGAATCCTCGAGTTTAATTGAAAAAATTTGTATATCATGTCTATTTACTAAAAGCAATGTAGATTTTCTCTAAAGCAGTGGTTTCCAAAGTGTGGGTGTCACCTGGGAACTTCTTAGAAATACAAACTATTGGTTGGGATTCAGCTATCAGACTTTTAATAAGATCTTCGAGGGATTCTGATTCATGCTAAAGTTTGAGAATCACTGCTCTAAAGCAAAGGATTCAGAATAACGAGAATAGAAATAAGTCTTCATTCACCTGTACTCTGTTTGTTGCATATAATCTGGTTTCTTAATGTGGACTACAATCTAATATAGAATTTACAAATGTCCACATACAAAACAGATATATGTGTATATGTATATATATAGAATATATTTATATATAGTATATTTAATATGTCTTTATATAGAATATTTATATATAGAATATATATTTATATAGAATATATAATTTATATTTATATAAAAATATATAGGATATATATAGAATATATATATTCTCTCTCTATATATGGAATAGATACATTAGAAGATAATTTTGCCTTTTGGTATCTCTGGTCTCACCTTTTCTTCCCTTTGGGTATCTATGTATTAGTCTCAAAAGGTAAGACTCTAAGAGAAGGCTCAGAGTCTTGTCCTTTCAATTTTAGAAGCCTAATTCTAGTCAACTAAAGGAGATAACTTGGCACAAATGTTCTTTGGTTCAGGTGTACATGAGACTCTAGACTGAGGGCAGAGGGGATGCAAGAGGTAGTGAGTGGTGAAAGTTTATAGACTAGTGAGCCCTCATCTTTCACCTCAGCCCTCAATCAAGTCCCTGACTTAGGGAGTAGTTTGAAGAAGCCCCCAGCTTTGCAGGGGATCTAAGAGCTTAGGGGGCTTTCAGGAGCAAAAGAGCTGTCTTCATTTTCTGCTAATCCTTGTGACAATCCCATAGGATAACCCATGTCATACTGTGACGTACTCTTGAGTAGGGAACTGAAGTTGGTTTCCCCAAATCCTCGGCTCAGAGGGGTATAGAACGTTCTCATGTGTATGAGAAAGGCACAGAGTGCGGAGATGCAAAGAGGAATCACAGTTAGGAATAAGGTAGTATGCACTCCTATTTAGTTGTAGCACTATTCACAACAGACAAGCTGTGGAAACAACTTAAATGTCCGTTGACAGATGAATGATAAAGAAACTGTGGTGTATGCGTGCAATGGAATATTACCAAGTGCTAAAAATATAATGAAATTCTGCCATATGTGAAAAAATAGATGAACCTTGAAAACATGCTAAGTGAAAAAAATCAGTCACAGAAAGACAACCACTGTATGATTCCACTATGAGGAGTTACCTGAAATAGTCAAGGTCATAGAATCAGAGTATAACGGTTGTTGCCAGGGGCTTGGGTTTTGGAAATGGGAGGCAGAAGAATTTTTTAAATATGGTAAGTTAAATAGTTCCCTCATTCCTTTTTTTCCCCAAATATCTTTTTGGTTTTTATCTATTCAAACATATGGCATTCAGTTTGCCAGTATTATTAATAAGTACCTTATTAAGATTTTTGTTTAGTATTGAATCCTTGAATTTGATATATTTTATTCAGTCTTAAATCATTCATCATAGTACGACACTTAGATTTTCTTTTATGGCCTTTAGCATTTTTCCTAAAATAGATGCTGCATACCTCTTGTTAATACAATCCATAAAGATTTTTTTAAATAGTTTTATTGCTATTATGAATAAGATATTCTTTCCATAGCAATTCTTGTCATTCATTCAAGAAAAATTTGTTAACTCATATGGGACCACTGTTATTTTAAAAGTTATTTCTTACGTATAACAAAACTTTACGGACTCAGGTATTACTATTCTGTATATGGTGACCTTTACGGTTTCCTAGTTTTATAGTTTTGTGGTTGGTTCTCTTGGATTCATAGTCTTAAAATTATCAAATGTTTTTCTTTTCCTAGCATTTTTTGTTTTTCCTATATTTTGACGTCATATGACATTGACTAGGCTTTCTAGAATAATGCTGTGGAGACAATGAGCATTCTTGTTGTATTTATACTGATGATGAGAATACTGTTCAAGTTTTTCCTAATAACTATGTTTACTATAGTATCTGGTAGGTACACCTTCTCAAATTAAGAAATTTGTGTTATTAGAATTATTAAGTGTTTCTACTGGGGAAAGTTTTTTAATTTTGTCAAAATAATTTACCATCCAATAGAAGGAATATGGTTTTCTCTTTTCTATTAATGTAGTTATATTAATATAGTTTTTAATATGATTCATACCTGCATTCCAGTATAAATCCTTGGACTTTCACTCTAGTAATTTTTTGTTTTGCTAATATTTTATTTAGGATTTTTACATTTATTTTCATAAGAGAGATTGGCTTGTAATTTCTTATAAGTTTTGGATATCAGGGTTATGTCAACCTGTTAGAATATATTGTGTCAAGCTTTCCATTAATTGTCATGCCATAAAAAGTTTAAGTAAAAAAGCTATCTTCTGTTTCTAATGATACTGGCAAAAGTGAATAATAAAACTAATTGAGCCTGTTATCTTTAGAAGGGTGTATATTTTTACTACTTTCTTAATATTTTATAGCTATTTATTCATTCAGACTATCTTTGTCTTCTTCAGTTAGGTTTGATAATTTATATTTTTCTAGAAAATCACCCATTTTATCTGAAACGGCCAGAAGCGTAACTGAAAATCCTCACATTTTCCAGGGCAATAAAGAATTTTTCTAGGGCTGAAAAAATGTTACAGTGTTATATTCCTTGGGGGAACTTTCATTTCCTTTCTTTCTCCTTTTCACAATTCTCCTTGATCTGTTTTTGAGGTCCAGAGTATGCCATTCTTCTGTTTCATTCGCTCTGCAGAAATCCTCTCCCCAACTCTGGGATTGCAATTAACTTTTCCTCTTCCTCTATCAGCCACTGTCTTCAGGTGTCTATATTCCAGAAATTCCTCCACATTCTCCACATTTTGGATCACTTTGTCAGTCTTTTATTCCCTTTTCCAGCACTGGAAAATAGTGCTTCTCAAGATTTACGGTGTATGCAATCACCCGAGGAACTTATAAATGCAGATTCTGATTCAGAGCCGCTGGGGTGCAAGTGAGTTTCTTCACTGTTAGAACCCTCAGATGACAGTGTTGCTGGTCTTTGGACCACATGTTAAGTAAACAGGTTGAAGATCATGTTGACAGAGAATTTAAAGGAGGCTTAGAGATCTCTTGGTACAATTTTCTCAATTAAAGAGTTGAAAAGACAAGAACAAATGTTAGTAAGGATTTGGAGAAAAGGGAACCATCATACACTGCTGGTAGGAAGGTAAACTGATACAGCCATATGGAAACCAGTATGGAGTTTCCCTCTCCAAAATCAAGAACAGAAATACCATATGATCCAGCTATTCCACTTCTGAGTATTTATCAGAAGAATGTAAAAACACTCATTTTTAAGAATTCCATGCACCTCTATGTTCATAACAGCATTATGTTTAAGTCAAGATTTGTAAACAACCTAAATGCCCACTGATGGATGAATGGATCAAAATGTGGAATGTATACACAATGAAATACTACTCAACTATAAAAAGAGATGAAATCTTGCCATTTGTAACAGCATGGATGGAACTTCAAGGCAATTATGCTAAGTGAAATAAGTCAGACAGAAAAAAGACAAATGCCATATGATTTTATACTTACATGAAAGATATAGAAACACACTTTGATAATGAGAACAGAATGGTGGTTACCAGAAGGGAAGGAGGGTTAGGATTGGGTAAAATGTGTAAAGAGGATCAACTGCATGGTGGTGGATGGAAACAATCTATTGATGGCGATAATAATATAGTAAGGCACGCTCTGGTGGAGTAGTGGTTTAGTCAGTTGCCTCTGGCTGAGAGCACAGTCTACATACATCTCAAAGACCCTGGGTGAACAACCAAGGCTGCACGAACAACCAAGATGAACAATTAAAATAAAACGAATAGTGTTTCTTCCTGCTTTCCACCTGTTTGCCTGCTTCTGCTTGCCTTTATTTCTGCCTGTAACTTTCATTTAAAAAATAATATAGTATACACAGATATTGAAACATATTGCTGCATACTTATGTAGTGTTAGAAACCAATATTACTTCAATCAATTTTTTTAAAAAAGAGCTGAGCAGATTCCTAGGGGCTGAAAGCCATGGCTCTTTAGTAGTGGTTAGTCCAGGTACTCCTTAATATATCACATTCTTTCTCCAAGTCTTCCTTTTTAAGCCCTCGTAGATAAAGTCAGTGAAATGAGACTATATTCCATTCAGATATAAGGCCATTGTAGTTCAACCATATTATTTTGTGCATGTATGCTTGTATGTATGTATGTTTGTATGTTTGTATGTATGTGTGTATACACACACATACATAAGGAGTAGTTTTGTTACAGTCAAGACTTGCAAAGAAAATAGCAAATTTGGTCTAAATGCTCCTATCCTGGCAAAATGAGAGGTTAGCCACTTGAAGAAATCAGTCTAGCTGGTGCTAAAAAATTCCAAAGACTACCACCATCACCCTCCTATCTCTGACACTATTCTTAGGCTAAATAATGCTCACTCAACATTATCTCTCAATTTAATTTTATTCTATGTTACGATAACTTCAACATCATGTAATATTTTAAATTTTCCCCCATAGATGAGAAAAAGAAAGAAAAGGAAGGAGGTAAAATAAAGAGAAACCAGAATAAGAAGACAGCAAAGGAAGAATAAAAGGAGGAAGAGAGGCCATCCATATGCAAAAAAGGTCAATCTAAACATAGCCTTTACACCCTTCACAAAAATTAACTCAAAATAGATCATGACCTAAATGTAAAATGTAAAACTATAAAATTCCTAGAAGACAATATAGGAGAAAATCTAGGTGACCTTACATATGCTGATGATTTTTTAGTTACAATGACAAAGGTATGATCCAAGAAAGAAACAACTAATGAGCTGGACATCACTAAACTTAAAATTTCTTCTCCCAGAAAGACGTCAAGAAAATAAAACAAGTCACAAATTGGGAGAACATGTAAAAGACATGTGATGTTTTGATTTCATTCATATGTGATATATTGAGAAACCAAACAAACAAATGAACCAAATTAAACAAAAAAATTTTTTTTTGTCTTATGATAAATTTATTGGTTTCCAGAAAAGAGGGAGGAGGGGTCTCGGCAAATCAGGTAAAAGGGGTCAATTATATGATGAATGATAGAACTGAAGTGTTGGGGGTAAACTTTATGTATTATATACAGATGTTGATTTATAATGATGAAATCTTAAAGCCTATATAATGCCACAACGCAAAGTTCCTTCACTGAAAAAAATTTAAAGGAAAAGATGCAGGGAGGAATGAAGGTGAGTAGACAGGCAGGTGGAAAGGGAGAGGAAGAAGCAGCATTTTATTTGTTTCATTTAATATGTCATCTTGATTGTTTATCCTGGTTCCAGGACCTGAAAATGAGTCCTTGGGATGCATGTGGAATGAGCCTAACTGCTACTCTACCAAGGTGTGCCCAATGAAGTTTTTTTAAATGACACATAAGAAAGAGCACAGTTATTCAAAATATACTTAAAACTCAACAGTAAGAAAATGAACTCCAATTTAAAAATGGGCAAAATACCTGAACAGACACCTCACCAAAGAACATATACAAGTGGCAAGTAATATGAAAAGATGTTCAACACCATATGTCATTAGAAAATTGCAAATTGAAATAAGACAACACTATACACTTATTAGAATGGCCAAAATCTGGAACACTGATAACACCAAATGCTAAATGTGGAGCAACAAAAACTCTCATATTGTAGGAGGAATATAGAGTGGTGCAGACACTTTGGAAGATAGTTTGGCAGCTTCTTACAAAAGTGAAGATGCATTTACTATATGACCCAGTAATCACACTTCTTGATATTAACACAAAAGAAGTGAAAAGATTACGTCCACACAAAACCTGTATAGATGCTTATAGTGTCTTTATTCATAAATGTGACAACTTAGAGGCAACCAAAACATCCTTCAACACATGAATGAATAAACAAAATGTGGTACAACCAGACAGCAGAGTATTAACCAGCAATACAAAGGAAAATCTCTCAAACCATGTAAAGACATGGAGGAAGCTTAAATGCCTATTACTAAGTGAAAATACCAATCAGACAAGTCTATTACTGCATGATTCTAACTATGTGACATTCTGGAAAAGGCAAACTATGCATACAGCAACAAGACACGTGTTTACCAGGAGTTGGGAGGGCGGGCAGGGAGAGAAAAATGAACAGGCAAAACGAAGTGGATTTTCAGTGCACTGAAACTGCTCTTCAGGATACTGTAATGGTCAACATGTCATTATATATTTGTGCAAAACCACAGAATGTGCGACACCAAGAATGAACCCTAATGTCAAATATGGAGGGATTCTGATGTGTCAATGTAGTTCATTGACTATAATTATTTAATATATTGCAAAAAGATACAGTAAAGTTTTGTATTTTTCCTTTTTTCTCCTCCTGATGCCAAACAGGACAACTGCTTGATAGTCTATATATAAAGTTTACCCTAATTCCTTGATTAAGGCATAGACAAACCATGTGTGTTTGGTATGTTATGCCTAAGTTTCAGTAAACGGCTTTAAAATAAATGGATTATTAGCTGAAATGGCCTTTGATGTTAGGGAATACTTAGATGTTTAGAACAAGTTCTATGAAGAGCTCTGTGATTTGAAGAATTTGAGAGAAAATTAAAATAACACACAATCTCCTATATTTTTCTAATAGTCAATTATGTAGCAGTAGGTTGAAATATTTGTAATTCTACATAAAGTACTAAATTCCCAATATGTCTTCAATGTTTTCTACAAATTTACCTCTTAGGGATACAAATGACAATTTTCTCTTGCCCATTAAAATCAAATGGTCATCTACACTTATACCCTCTTTGACGTAATGGGAAAAAACATCCACTATTCTCTCCATTTTACACTTGACCCCTAGGACTTTCATGCTCAAAAGTAAAATGCACTTTCTTCTGAAAGCTGAGGTATATCCACTAATCATTTTTCTCTCCTAAGTTTCGTGAAATGTGAGGCTTCGATATTTTCATTAAAGGGACATTTGTCAATTATCTTTCTGTGCCCACCAAGAATGCAAGCTCCCTGAAGGCAAAGACTGTGTTGCTCTTATTGTGTTTACCAGAGACATCACCAGAATTCTTTCTTCAGACTATAGGTCCACAGTATTTATCTCCTAGAAGGTGAATATACTCTTATCCTATGTCATGCCTTTGTT
This sequence comes from Solenodon paradoxus, assembly GCA_004363575.1. Taxonomy (NCBI): domain Eukaryota; kingdom Metazoa; phylum Chordata; class Mammalia; order Eulipotyphla; family Solenodontidae; genus Solenodon; species Solenodon paradoxus. Next base: position 43,685 of record RJWH01003705.1, on the reverse strand, counting down.
ATGCTATGTCAAACTCAGGTCAAGCTCTTCCCTTTCAGTTCCACCCTTAGCCTCATTTCTTCTTTTTTGAAGTTCCATAGATTCATCAAGATCTATTTTCTTCTCAAATCTCCTCAGCGATTCTTCTGATAAAACTTAATGTGCCCTACTCTTATAAACAGTTATAGCATTTTTGTTGTATTTCTCTGAAGGACTTTATCATGTTTTGACTTATATTTTATCCAATCCTATGTATGTTTTCTCCCTTCTTTTTGATTATAATTTTTCTGAGGATAAAGTCTATGATTTAGGTATTACTATTTCCAAAGGTACTTGGAACTTAGTGGGTGTTTTATAAATATTTTTATATAAGGATTTTCAGCATAATTCTATTACTTAAATTTATTTGATTCATGGATTCAATAGCAAATATATTAACTGAATACCTAAGTCATAATTTGAGTTACTTAAATTTTTAAACAGTATGTATTAATTTTCACAAATCGATAGCAAGATTAATGTATTGAATAATTTACAAAATATGACGTCTAAGTATGCTAATAAATGTAGGCTCTGTTTTCCAAGTACAGAGGCTATCTGACAATTTTGATGTGATGATAGGGGCTATGCCATTACCCTGATATATGAATCTTTAGATATGCATTTACTTTTCTAGATCACTAAGAGTTAATACATAATATCTATTTTTCCTTTAAAAACTTAAAAAGAGATGTGTTATCTAAGCTAAAATGTGATTTATATAGGAAAAATCTTTATTTTCTCATTTATAAGAACTTGGACTCTTTGAGGCATCTAAACTTTGAAAAGTTGTAAGAAGATAAAGATTCCTAACCACAAAAGGTTTTATTTTATTAGAACTTGTAGAACCCTATAACAAGGAGAGTATTCTGCTTAAAGCCTAGGACTTTTGATTTACTGCTACCTGTCAGGGTAAAAGTTTACATCTTCTCTTCTCACAGGTATATTTCACCAACACCATAAAATTGTTCAGAGGATGGGCTATTCTTGTAACATGCTTCTGAAGTATTAATTTTGGTGATTTTTGACAATTTTATTCAATCTCTTAATGCTAAGCCCACTTAAAATGCCAAAATTACAATGAATACGTGTATAGATGCCTTTCTACTAAGACATGGGGATACTTATTTCCACTGAGAGCTATTCATCTAGAATGATCAAAATGTTTTAAGTGGGCATATTGTAGAAGTTCAATTAACTTAGGATCTTTACAATGTCTAAGGGTGCTCTTTCTGGAACTAATGTCTTTTAAAAGTTGGTAAAATAACATTGGTCTGAGCTACCTGCATGTTCTTTTGCTTAGTTTTTTTTTTTTTTTTTAACCTTTAAATGTAGGTCCATTCTCTCCTTTAAGGCTGGCACACATTTTATGCTTCATCTTTTGACCTTCATTAAAGGAAGATTGATTTCCTTATCACTTGACACTTATATACCTCAGCTCTTATTGTGCTAATTGAGGATACTTAATTCAACAAAGCTTTACTTCTCAGTTTTATCAAGTCAAGAAATACATGGCACACTACAAATAAAATAAATAAAAGGATTAGTTTGGGTGTAGGAAGGGAACAAAAAAGATAAGGCAAAAATTTGAAGCTACCAACAGTACTGTCACCACCCCACAGTTTCTAAGAAACAAGAGAGAATCAAGAGAAAGTTGTGCAGAGTAGGCTACCTCAAGAGAAGAATTTGAGGAAAAGAGTTAACCCAAGGTCATGGTTCCAAGAAATGATACTGGATAATAAACACCCTGTTCTCTCGTCTCCTTCCCTTCAGTCTCCCACAGCTCCTTAAATGATGAGAGCAGATCTAGAGAGGAAAATGGCAGACACATAAGTTCTGTACTAGATGGCAAACAGTAACTACCACCCCATCCAGCACTTCTAACTTTGTTTATAGGCACAGCCACAACAAGAGATATCAGCAGAGGACGGAGTAAATGAGTACCATATTTTTCTATACCTTGTCTCAAAGAGTTGTCTTAATTTTGTAATTTTTGCTCATTTTCACTTGTGATCATTTGTTGCTGATGTATTTAATTACCTGAGTTTTTGTGAGAATTTTCAGACCTGAGTTCATACCTGTTGGAGAATGCTGGTTTTCATATTAGTTTTGAATCATATTTATTTAAAATGGGAGCAAGACTAAATTTTCTATTGATTTTAATTAAAAATAATTTTTATTAATTCTTTTGTTTATATTGCTATATGCTTTTTAGGATCTCAGTCTGTGCATTTCACACCATACCCACCACCAGAATTCTAGAGTCCTTTAACACCTCCTTAACTCCTTCCTTTCCTTGTTCCTTCCCCTCTCCCACCCACTGCTTCTTAGCTACAGTCTTATGTTCTGTGAATTTTGTTGAGATTTGTCTGTTCATTTGTTTTGTTTCTTTATATTCCACATATGAGCTAAATAAATATCCTGTAAATTTTCTTTCTGGATTATTTGCTTAGCAAAATCACCTCTGGTTCCATCCAGGTGGTAGCAATGGCAAAATACAATCTCATCCTTTGAAAACGCTGTATAGAATACCACAGCTTCTTTATTCAGTCATCTGTCGAAGGGCATTTAGGTTGATATCATGTCTTGGTTATTGTGAACTGCGCTGCTATGAACACAGGGGTGCATGTATTTTTCACTGATCAGTGTTTTTGTGTTCTGTGGTTATATGACTAGAAGTGGAATTGCTGGATTGAATAGCAGTTCCTTTTTTTAAGGTATCTCCATACTGTTTTCCAAAGAGGTTGCACTCATTTATTCTCTCCAATAGCTACTTTTATTTCACATCCTCTCCAATAGTTGCGTCTAGTCTTTGTTACATAGGCCATTTTCACAGGTGTGAAGTGATACCTCACTGTAGTTTTTATTGGCATTTCTATGATGGTGAGTAGTGCAGAAAACTTTTTCTTGTGTCTTTGGGCTATGTGTCTTCTCTAGAAATGTGTCTATTCCACAATTCTGCCCATTTTTGAGAAGTTTTTTGTTGTATGTTGTAAAATATCTTCTCCCATTGTCTTTTTGTTTTAGTGGTTTCTTTTGTTGTACACTTTTTAGTTTGATGTAGTCTCAGTTGTGTAGTTATACTTTTAGTTCCCTTTTCCATAGGTATCTGTTTCCCAAACACATCCCAAACTCAAATGGATTTTGAGTTAATTTTTGTGTGTGGTGGTAATATGTAATCTAGTTTCATTTTTTTGTTTTGCAAATGGCTGTCCAATATTCCTGGAACTATTTGTTGAATAAACTTCCTTTCTCCATTGTATTCTCTCAACTACTTTGTCATAGATTAAATGCCCATTTAAGTGTGGCTTTATTTCTGGCATCTCAGTTTTATTCCACTCATCTGTGTTTCTGTTTTGATGACAATACTGTAGTACAGTTTGAAGTTGGGGAGTGTGATTCTTCCATTCTTTTTTTTCTGTGACCAGTTTTGGATCTGTGAGGTCTTTTTCAATTCCATACAAACTTGGGTATTGCTTATTCAATTTCCTAGAAAACAATGTCCCTGGAATTTTAATATTGATTGCATTAACATTGCATATTGCTTTGGGTAAGATGGCCATTTTAATTATGTTAATACTACCTTTAATGCCCTTTACTTGCCTTACTGTTCTGGTCAAAATTTCCAGAACCAATTTTAATAGTAATGGTGAGAGCTGGCATACTTGCCTTATTCCAGATCTTAAGGGAAAGCTTTCAGGTTTGTTCAGTTGTTTTTTTTTGTTTTTTTTTTTTTTTTTTTGTCATTGAACATGATGTTAGCTGTGGGTTTGTTATGTATGGCTTTTGTTATGTTGAGATTTTTGCCTCCTGTTCCCATTTTAGCAAGAATTTTTATCATGAACAGGTGTTGAATACTTTCCTTTGTCTATTGAAATAATCATATGATTTTTATTTTCCCCTTTATTCATATGGTGTATTACACCGATTGATTTGCAAATGCTGGACCATCTTTGCATCCCTGAAATAAATTGTATGTGGTCATGGTATATAATTTTTTAATATGCTGTTGAATTCAGTTTGTCAGGATTTTGCTGAATAATTTTACATCTATATTCATCAGTGATATCAGTCTTAAGTTCTCTTTTTTTTGGTGCTATTGTGTAACTTTTGGAATCAGTATAATGTTAACTTTGTTGAATGTACTTTTGGAGGTTTTCCTTCCTTTTCAATTTTGTAGAAGAATTTATGGAGGATGGATATTAGATCTAAATGATCTGTCTATTGATGTAAGTGGGGTATTAAAGTACTTTACTAATTTTGTGTTACTATTAATGTCTTCCTTTATATCTGTTAGTAATTATTTATATATTTAGGTGGTCCAGTATGGGGTGTTTATATATTAATAAGTTATCTGCTCTTGAGGGATTAATCACTTGACCATAATGTAGTGTCCATCTTTGCCTCAGTCTACCCTTTTTAGGTGGAAATCTATTTTATCTGACATTAATATTGCAGTTTCTAATTTCTTTTCATCCTTGTTGCTTTGATATATTTTTCCATATCCCTTCACTTTCAACCTATGTTTGCCTTTGGATGTGATATGGCTTTCTTGTAGACATGATATCAATGGGTCTTGTTTTGTTTGTTTTTTAAGGAAAGGGATATATAGGAATGAAGGCAAGCAGGCAGGCAAACAGAAAGAGGAGAAAACATTTTATTTTTTAAAATAGTTTTATTGAGGCAACTTTGTTTTACAAATTAAAATAAACTCATATGTGTAGGTTCCCCAGATGTGCAGGCTCCCCATTCCTCAGATACATGTCAATACACCCTGCTCTCCACATTTTATTTAGCTGTTCAGCTTGCTTGATACTCCCCAAGCTCTAGATCTTGAACCTGAGTCCTTGAGATGTACGTGGACTACATTCGTTGGTCTTATCTGCTAGACCATCAGGGAATGCTAAGGACATTTTTTAAAAATGTATCCATCTAATATGTATCTTTTGATTGGTGAGTTCAATTCACTCACATTTAGGATTATTACCCAATATGCAGGGCTTTAATTGTTGTCATTTCAGTCTCTGTTTTCTATTTTTTTAATTATCTTCATTGTTTCTTTTCCCATTTGTTCTATGTGCCTTTTCCTTCAGATGGCTTTTATTGCTGATTCTGTTTCATTCTTTTAGCTATATATCTATGGAAGATTAGAATGTGTGGCTACCTTGCAATCTGTCTCTTCCTTAACCAATCTATAATAGTTTTTCTTAGCTGACACTACATCATATTTTATGCTTGTATAGATTCTGTTTTTCTTTTCCCCTAAGTGTTTTTTGCTTTCTCTTGTTGCTCATATCTTTGCTTCTTTTTCTGTTTTACTATTTATCACCATTCTTGGGGCTTGATGGTTATTAGTTTTTCTTTTCCCTGTAGTAGAATTCCTTTAAACTTTTCTTAAAAGGCAGGCTTGGTGTGGATAAGTCCATTAACATTTATTTATCATTCAAGACCATTATTCCTCTGTCATATTTTAATGATAACTTTTCAGGGTAAAGTATTCTTGACTGGTAATTTTTACCTTTAAGTATTTTGAAAATGTTGTTCCATACTCTCCTGGCCTATAGAGATTCTACTGAGAAGTCTAAAGATAGCCAGATAGGTGTACCTTTGTAGGTTATGTTTCTGTTTTCTCTGGCAGCCTTAGAAGTTTTTCTTTATCATTGACTTTTGCTAGTTTTACTATGATGTGTCTTGGTGCGGGTCTTTTGCACTGAGGAATTTGATTAGTTGTATTGATTTCTTAGACTTCCATGGTTAGTTTCTGTGGTAGGCTTAGGAATTTTTCTGCTATTATTTCTTTGAATACATTTTGTGCTCATTTCTCACTCTCTTCACATTCAGGGATGACCATTATCCTTGGATTTGTTCTCACGGAATCTGGTATTTCGTACAAGGTTTCTTCATTTTTTTCTCATTCTTATTTCTCTGTCTTCTTCCATGTGGTTACCTCTGTTTTGTCTTTAATCATCTGAGATTCATTCCTCTATGAGACTGAGCCTATTTGTAAAATTTTCCATGATTATCTTCAAGTCTTGATTCTTTTTCACATTTAGCTGTTCTGTTTGGGCTTTCCATTTAGCCTCAATCTTTTTGGTGAAGTAGTCTTTACAACTAAATGTTAAATTCCAAGTCACAATCAACACAGCCTGAGAACTAGAATTTTTAGAATTCTTTAGTTCAGCTTTCATATTTTCTGTACTGAAATTCAAGCCCATAAAACTGAATAAAAGATCAACACAAATCTCTTGTGGATAAGTGGGGAAAAGTTGTGACACTGAGAAAACTATGGAATATTCTTATATTTTTAACACCGCTTTTGACTGTGCATGGGGCCTTTTATGACTTGCTTTCCTTCACTCCCTGGCAGCAATCTTCTTATAACCTTTCCTTTTCATCAAAAAAGGGAGGAAAGTGCCAATATGATTAGCATGCCAATGTCAGTCAATGTTCTGCTGCCAAACAGCACTCATTTGAGTTAATGAAAACATTGTCAGCTGAGTCAATAAATGAGTTCTCAGCACTGAGAGGTCACAGCCCATGGTGGAAAGAAAAAGGCCCAATTCCACTTTCCAGGATGTGTCACTGAAGAGCAACCTCCTCAAGACATGAGTAGGTTTTGGTTTTTCTTCCTCTTAAGTTTCCTCAGGGACATGAGGGGGGTTAAATCATTTCTGATCACTCTATTATAAGACAAGATCCTTCACAGATGAAATATTCTTGAGTTATTTCACCCAAGTCAATGGGGGTTCATAATAATGGACCATTAAGTATGTGCTGGGTTCTCCTAGAGATAACAAGATGAATGTCACACACTGCTGACAAGGAGACCATTGACTAAAAAAAACAAACAGAAACAAATGTTGGTGCTTATACAGTTCAGAAGAGGGAAAACAGAGTACTCATAAGAAGGATAAGAGTTGATTTGGAGTGTATATTTGAGAATGAATGAACATGCCAGGATCCCACAGATAAAGAACGTTTAAGCAGAAGCAATAATCAGTGCAAACATTGTTCAATCATTAACAGTAATGACAAGACAAAAATCATAACATCAGCAAATTCAGTAAGTAATGAATTTTATAAATATGTGTAGATATACTGGGAATGGAAATTATATTCCATTTTCTATAAATTCTCAGTGTCAAGCACAGGCATGGGCACAGAATATAGATTTAATAAAAGTTGAAATGAATAAGTGGTCACTGGTGCCATTAAAATATTTATTTTTAGATGAAATGCACCATAGATTTTGAAATGATCTGTAAAACTCACAATCTTTACTAAAATGTGTTGGACTACATAAGAAATATGAATTAGTTGATAGTGAGGAGTTACTGAAGAAATGTAGTAAGTGGGGATGTTTGAAGTAGGGTTCTCACATCTCACATCTAAACATTTGGGATTAGGAGGCAGCAAATCATCTTCAGATTCCTACACATATTATAAACTTTATCATTTCTTTTATATTAATCACTGAGTGTTCCATGGGTCCAGGTATAGCTTACTTTGGGACCACCCTGAGTTCTCTTCACTCTGCCAGCTGACAGCAAAGTGGGAGGTTATCAGAATCCGTTAGGAGCAGTGCCTGTATTGTATTGTCCTTGTGAAAGATCCCCTCACATTTGAAGTATATACCAGAAGCCCTTTGATACAAGCAAGCTTCCACCAAGGAAATATTAGTCTGTGCAAACACTGTTATATTAGGTGACTTTGCTTCTTTTTCTGACAAAGATTCCTTTTGAAATCATAGGTTCTATAGCTTAGGAGAAAGGGGCTAACGCTTCTCTACCTGGCATTAAACCTACCTATCCTGATTTATAGTGCCATCAATAAAACCCAGTCTTCCCTACAAAGGGAAAGAGGAGTGGCATATACAAAAAGAATATGTGATCAGTAATGTACTGTGTAAGAAAAGCAACAAGCTTGTTTTAGAGACTGAGTAATGAGAAAGCTGGAGGAGCAAAATGAAAAGAACTGTTGGAAGAATGTTCAATAATGCATTTGCTCGGATCCACAGATTGGAAGCTCTCAAACACTATGGTGCGAATTAAAGATATGCTAAGTAAAGTAAATTAATTATTAACAAAGTCAAGGCAGTACAGGAATCATAAGATTAGTGACTTCAATTTTAAAGCAAAAAAAATTACAAATAAATTGTATCTATAACGTAAAGAGAGGAGGCAGTTGTAATTTCATAATTCCTCCAATGCCACCCTGGTGAGCACCCCAATTTTTCCAAATTTCCCTCCCACTTGCCTTTAAAAATCATAAAGATTTTGTTGTTGTTGTTGTTGTCGTCAAATCATAAGTTTTAAACAGTCATTTCTGTTTGAAAGCCCAAAGAAAATTCTTTATTTGACGATATAGTAAAGTCCCCTATAATCTGAAAGTTTATAAAAAGAATGAATAAGAACTCAGTTTACCATAGAACCAATTCAGCAACTGTTGTATGTGGTTGGAATAAACAGAATTTGAGGGACCAGAGTGCAGATTCTTTTGAAAATTACCATATAATAAATGTACTACACATGCCCTTACTTTGATCAACATTACCTCTTGACTATTCTATAGTATGATGTGTCTGACCCACAGCATTATCCTGAAGCTATTCTGAACTTATGACACAGATGTTTAAACAATTCATGATACTTGCTTCACAGCTACTGTTCTGCAAAACGGTATTACCATATCAGAGACTGAAGTATCCTTTTCCTAACTTGTTTTCTGAGTCTCAATGAAATCCTCATCATTAAAAAAAGTGATCCTTGACTTTCTTCATATCTGTATCTGTTAGTATCTAGTCAGTAATGCGAAATTCTTTTGAGTTTATAAAGAGAAAAATTTATACTTGGAACTAATTACAAAAATCCGGAAATTTCAAAAAACCTGAAAAACCTAAACAGAGATGGGGTTGGAATCTAGGCATCAGCAACACAGAGGTCAGCTACCACTACTGCAAGCAAAACTGCAGGAAGAGGTGGTAGTAAGAGAGCACAGGGACTGGAGACTCCCAATGGGCACTGGAATCAAAAAGAAGGTACATCTACTGTCAATGACTTTGCCTAAAGCAGAAAAAGAAGAAAGAACTATCTTGGCCTCCTCCCTCATACTATCCTCCATTTCTTCTCAATGTACTTCCATTGGCTGTCGCTAACCAGAAGTCAAAAGGCAATTGGTCCTGGAAAATGTAGTGTATAAGTGTGTCCCGTGAAATAAAGATAAGAGGAGAGAAAGAGCAGATTGAATCTGAGCAAACAGGAAACTGACTATATTATGATTTTAAACATGTCTACACTATATGACACTCCTGATACCAAAATTAAGTCTAATTCTCCTCTTCTTGAATATGGCTGGCCTTAGTGGCTTGCTTCTAAGAAACAGAATGTAGCAAAAAGCAACTGATTGCATGAATTCATACAACAGGACAAAACTTCCACTTAGTCTCTCCCTCTACCCCTCCCTTTCTTTTCCCTTCCCCATCTCACTTCTTTGCTCCCTCTCCCTGTCTGCTCATCTCTGGAACCAAAGTTCTTTGACATATAATCCAATAAAAGGAATTTAATATAGGGCAAAAATTGCAAACAGCAATTTATGAAAGACCTGAAAAATTAAATGGAGGATAATAGATAATGTAGGGATTATCAAGAGCCAAGGCAGAGGTATGCAGAGGTTCTGTGTAGATGTGCTGGTCACAGGCCCAACTGAAGCTGACAGCTGATACTGAGGGCCAGACACAGGATGGAGTAAATCTTTAAATAATTTTAGCCCTAGCCTTCCAATCACAAGGAGCAGAGACAAGCTGTCCCCTGTGAGTCCTGCCCAAATTCTAGATCCATAAGCAAAATAAATTTTGCTGTTTTTAAGACACTACACGTTGTGGTTGGTTGCTACACAACAACAGATAGCTCCAACAGAATCTGAGAGCAAACAAACCAATGACTGATACAACATCATTCTCATTTTCTCATTTCTGCTTCAGCTAACATTTGAAGGTCTCAACTACACTCAAGTTTTATGGCCATTTTAGATATTTATTGGCCAGTGCTGCTGGCAGCAAAAACAATTTATCAACTCATTAATTCTGATTATACTTCCAAAGGATGAACAATCTTTCATAAATGCTATGGCTTATTCCTTCATTTAAAAGAATTTTCGTATGAAGGTGTTCACAGAACATGATCCTCATATCAAATATAAAACTTTGGAACTTTTTCTAATTACACATGTGAAATTCAATTTACTATTATTTTTAATTTATCTAAAATAAAGTCCAACTCATTATCTAGAGAAAGATTTATCTATATGAAGAGTATTGCTGTATCAATTCTTCATGGCATTATGTTGCATATTTGCCCATTTACAGACAGGAGAAAATACAGGGCCTAACTGAACAAAGAATATAGATTAAAGGGAGAGCAAATAGGAACAGAGTAGAAGAATGATGGTGAAGAGAAAAGGGAGGAAAAAGTAGAAGGTGAGGGGTAAAGACAAGCATAGTATTCAACACTGAGATATATCTATTTTCATTACATGTTGATTCAATGCCCTTTAACATAATGAACATGTTTTGTCATTGGAAGAGAAAAAAACAAACATAATTGGTACATTTTTCCTATGTGTTTTTGAAGACCATAGATTGAGAGTGATTTGCTGGAAAACATACCACATGGAGGCAGGAGGCCAGACTGTGCTAATAACAAGCCACATGACAGACCATTTACTGTCTTAGGAGTTAATTTTATCATGCATGAAATGCATGAGTTATACCAGCTTGTAGACCAGAACTTACCAGTATGAAGTCGTTTGCACTAACACTAGCCTAAGCTATGCTTTGTTAACAAATAAACATGCATGACCACCCTCCTTCCTTGCTTTGTTCCTTCTCTGGGATGGAGACCCAGAAGGTCTGGGGCTCAGGGGACAGAGCAACCCTGGGAAAATACGGTCTGGGAGAGAAAGTTTTAGGAGAGCACACCCTGGGAAAACAGCCCATGGTCCTCCAGCCCTGACTCCTGCCTGTGTTCATGGCAGGGACCATGAGGAACACTGAGTATACACGCAGTCTTTCTGGGAACCACAGTGAATCTCAGGTTACTTTTCTTAAGGGGAAGATGGAATATCTAATGCCTATGAAAAACAATGACTGCCCAGTTTCACTGCACTTGCCCAACTTTAGCAAACGTAGGCCTCCAGTTCCTAGAACCCCGCATCAATGGACTTGCCTGGAAGAGGCCTGGAAGAGGCTCAGAGTGGAGGCCACGTAGCTTCATTGTGCTTGCCAGGCTTCAGCAAACCTAGGGACCCTGCAGCATGGGCCCTGCCCTGCAGAGGGCCAGAACTGCACCTATCCAGTTCAACTGCACTCATCTGGTTGCTGCTCCCCTGCAGAGACCCAGAGCTGTGAAACAAAGATGGGACCAACAGGAGAATAAATAAAACCACTAAAGGGGAAAGGAAAATCAGATAACCTATACAAATATATAAATATGATATGGTTACAGCTCACAAAAGTTTACCATAGAACAGCACAGTTAGAGACAGTCCATTGAACAGGCACAAAACCCAATTCTAAAGAGAAACGCAGCGAAGAAGTAGACAAAACTGACAGAACAGACACTGAAAGTCATCCAAAGGAAAAGGCAAATTTAAATAAATAGGAAATGAAGCAAGCTAGATTCACTGAGAAAAAGAGAAAATAAACCCTAATTAAAAATCTGAAGTGACAGAGGTGAGAGTACAACTGATCACAGAAATACAAAGGATCATAAGAGATTATTATGAACATCTACATGCTAACACATTTGTCAATTATGTAGAAATGGACAGATTTGTAGACTCATACAACCTTTCAAACTGAGCCAGGAAGACATAGGCAACATAAACAGACCGACCACAACCACAGAAATAGAAATATTAATAAAAAATCTCCCTAAAAACAAGAGCCTAGGTGCAGATGGCTTCACTACTGAATTTGAACATTCAACGAAGAGCTAATCCCTTTTCCTCTTTAAACTCTTAAAGTTGAAGAGAAGGGAAAAGTCCCAAATACATTCTATGAGGTTAATATTACCCTGATTTCAAAATTAGACAAAGACAGCACCAAAAAAGAAAACTACAAACCAATATCACTGATGAATATAGATAAAATCCTGGCAAATGGAATTCAACAGGACATCAAAAATTATACACCACAATCAAGTGAGTTTTATTCCAGAGATGTAAGGATGGTTCAACATAGGCCAATCAATCAAGGTAACACATCACATCAACAAAGTGAAAATTTAAAACCATGTGATCATCTCAAAAGATGCAGAAAAAGCATTTGACAAGATTCGGCAGTCATTCATGATAAAAAAAATCCTTGCCAAAATAGGAATAGAAGGCATAAATCTCATCATAATAAAAGCAATATGCGACAAACCCACAGCCAATCTCATAATCAAGGGTGAAAAACTGAGAGCCTTTCTCTTAAGATCTGGAACAAGACAAGGTTGCCCACCATCGCCGCTACTATTCAACATAGTTTGAAGTCTTGGTCAGAGCAATAAAGCAAGAAAAGAACAATAAAGGAATCCAAATTGGAAAAGAAGAAATGAAACTATCATTATCTGCAGGTAATATGATATTATACCTAGAAAATCCTAAAGACTCAATGTAAAAACTGCTAGAAATAATAAATAAATAAAGCAAAGTGGCAGGATCATCACACAGAAGTCAGCAGCATTCCTATATGCAAACAATGAAGTAGAGGAAAAAGAAATTATGAAAGAAATCCCATTCCCAGTAGCACCAAGAAAGATCAAATACTTGGGAATAAACTTAACAAAGGAGGTGAAAGACCTCTACAATGAAACTATAGGACCTTAGAAATAAAAGACACAAAAGGATGGGAAAAATTTCCATGTTCAGGGATTGGAAGAATTTACATAGTAAAAATGGTCATTCTATCCAATTTGATATATAGGTTTAAAGCAATTCCTATCAAAATCCCAGGAACATTTTTCAAGGAAACGGTGCAAACAACACTGAAGTTTGTACAGAATCACAAGAGGCCTTGAATAGTCAAAACTGTTTTAAGACAAAAAAGAACAGTGGAGGAATCCCACTCCCTGACCTCAAACTATAAAACAGAGTGATCATCATCAAAATAGTTTGGTACTGGAACAAAAACAGACACAGAGATTAGTGGAATCATATTGAGAGTCCAGAAATAAAGCCACATCTATATGGACAGTTAATCTATGACAAAGGTACCAACAGCATACAATGGGGCTACTATTTGTACTGAAAAAAAATGGTGCTGGGAAGACTGGAAACTGGAAAGACATCTGCAAAAAAGAAAAAGAAATTAGATTACTCATTATCACCATACAAAAATTTAACTCAAGATAGATCAAGAACCTGGACATAAGACTCAAAAACATAAAATACTTAGAAGAAGATGTGGGAAATCACCCCAGGAACTCAACCTAAAAAAAACCATCAGGGAAGGAACACATACAGCAAAAGAGATCAAAGTAAAACTAAACAATTGGGACTATATCAAACTGAAAAGCTCCTGCACAGCAAAAGAAACCACCAGTAAAATAAAAAGGTAACCCATGGAATTGGAGAAGATATTCACACAACATACATCCAATAAGTGCTCAATCTCCAAAATATATAAAGAGCTCACACACCTCAACAATAAAAAGGCAAAGAATTCACTCAAAAAATGAGCAAGAGAACTAGATACCCATGTAAAAAAGACACACAGATAGCTTACAGACATGTGAAAAAATGATCTACATCACTCATTATCAGAGAAACGAAAAATAAAAACTACAATGAGATACCACCTTACACCAGTGAGAATTGCTCATGTAAAGTCTAATGCGGTTATTTCTGGTCGTCTGGACAGCTCTCTTTCAAATAATGATGGAAGAATCCATTTTCCTCCTTTCCTCTGCTATAGTAATTCTAGTCACATCAGAAGGAGAATGTAGGTAGGCACATCTAATACTTAGTTACCTTTGCCAGAAGTGATTCATACCACTTCTACTCATATTCTCATGTTAGAACTAGCCACACAACCAAACTAACCGCAAGGGAGTTTGGGAAATGTAAAGGACCAGGTGAATATTGGTGAACTCTAGCAGTTTCTCCCACATAGGACTTCATAGATTCTGTGATCTTCTTGTTCCCATTTCCATACTCCTCTCAGAGTAGCTGCAATTTTCAGATGTTGTCTTGGGTATCTAAAATGCAAGATATGGGGTTTATGGGAGACTATTGTTGGCTGTTTCAGGTCCTGACTGCCTGAAATTTCATGTTTTATTGGTTAATAAAGCTAGCTTTACCCTAGTATTAATCAAAATGTGGTCCTCACTGGTAAATTCTAGTTTGCAAATGGATACCAATCTATGATGAAATCAAGCAAATAAATTGAAAGTTTGAAGAAATAAATTTTACATATATAAAAATTAATTAAAACAAATTCAGGTTTTTATTTTTTAGCTTTATTATTTTTTAAATCCTGGTGCTTTATGTTTATTATATTTTACAAAAGTATTGGTCTATGACAGATTGAAAATAATAAAAACTGGTTCTTCACCAGTGAGAGTCTGATAAACATTAGTTATTCTACCCTGAAAATGTGCCAAAGCAAAAATAGGAATATCCAGAAAGATATCAAAATAGATTGAGAAAACTAGACACTAGATATTTTGCTCTGAAAGAAGGATATCATGTAAACAAATTAGACACTTTTGAAGAGAGAAGGAAGTTGTATGAACTATCCTTAATCATGAAATAATTGTGTGCCCACCATTTTCTAAAATTCTATTTTATACCTTCAAATAAAATAATCTAACAATAAAAAATAAGCTCAATCACAGAATAAGCAAATAGAAAGTCCACATCTAATGTTACTGCTTGGCTTTAGGACTGGAATAGTTGTGGAGATGGCCAGATATAAGTTTCCCTAGATGGCATTTCTGGATCAACAAGTTACTCAAGTTTTCTTTCTTCCCCTTCTCCAAAATAGTACATCTCATCATCTGATCTCCCCCTGTTCATATTCATTACTGATCACTTCTTATAAAAAGGCAAATCAACAATGAAATCTCATGCTATTTTAAGTTGGGCAATCTCACATCCCCTTATCATCACTGAATACTACTAAGGCTTTAGATGCCCGGCCTCACGTATCTTTACACAAATGAAGTGGTAACACTGAAATCTTGTGAAACTCTAGGATGCCGAGCCTCACCTACCTTCAGTGACGACCCTTCATGGAAGAGACTTGCGCTGTGCTGGACTGATGGTGGTCAACTTGACAACACCGCTCCCAGTCCTTCCTAAAGCGAGGAACTATGTTTCCACACAGCCAGGGATTCTTGTGAAAGCTGGAAGATAGAAATGAAACAGGAGCTATTATTGTTCAATACTTGATGACAATCAGAAGGGCAGGAGGCCAGTTTCTAACCACTCTGCAAACTCCCATTTGTGACAATGGCGGTTTTCTGATTGGCAGTGTCTTCACTCATTACAAGGCTTTGGACTGATGTCATAGTGACTGTTTCTCTGAGCCTTCAGCTGTATCCTCCCAGGCCTTTACTTACCTAATTCCCATATTATTCCCTAACTGGCATATTAAAATTCTTACTTCCTTAATTTAATAGGGACTTTCTTTCATTCCAACACCATACTCATAGTTATTCCCAACATTTCTAAGCAATATTAACTCTGCTATCTCTACAATTCTAGGAAAAATTATGACAACATAAAAGATTTTAGCAGAAGTTATTAGAAATAAAAGTCATTTTGAGCAGTGTGTCACTAATTATTAGGCTACCACAAATGTACTCAGATTCCAGTTATAATTATTACAATAGGTTGAAACACAAGTGAGGCACCTGAAGGAAGCATCCTGGCCTCTCTTCCCCAAAGAGTTCATTTCACATCATGATTGTCTGACAAGACAAGGCACAGTACAGAACTAATCATATGATACTGCTGATATGTGACAATTCTGACCTAAAGAAACAGTAATGTATTGTGGTTTAAGTTAAGGTTATAATCTTTTCCTCTAATGGATTTTATTGGAAAATACACCATTCTTTTCCAACTGGCAATAGGGGTTTCTGTTCACAGAATATATATTATACAGAGTAATTGCTGAGGGTAAGCATGAAGTTACAACTCTATGAATCCAAGAGAGAAGTTTCCTTCAAAAATGAAGACATCTTTCATTTTTGAAAGATATATTGTTAAAGGATGACAGTGATAAGAAAAGGAATTCCTTAAAATTCCTAAGATATTATTAGATATTTTTATCCTAGGTCAAAGGTTTCTATAGCTCAGCACATTGACATTTTGACTGATATAATTCTTGTTGTGTGTGGGTAGTTGGGGAGGTGGGGGAAGAGGTAGTGAGGTGGGCGTCAGTGGATGCACTGTAGAATATTTAACAGCATCCAGGCTTCTACCCACTAGATGGCAGTACTACCTCCCGGTCGTACCAATCCAGAGTGTCTGAATGTCACCAAATGTCCCCAGGGGGTGGGTAATATCATCCCTGGTTGAGAACCACTCCCCTAGATAAAACATAAACTTGAAGATTTTGGCAAGAGTTTAAGGTCTCTTTACTATCAGCTTGTACTTCAACTTTCTACTTTACACTTGTTTTTTTTTTCAAGATAGAAATCCTTTCAACATCTCAGTGAGATTAAATGGTATCAAACTGTGCAGGATAAGCCAAAGAAACTATTTTAAGTGCATTGGCTGTAAAGAATTCAAGGGGAGGCCATGTTTAATTCCTTATGAGCAGCAATTTAGAGTGAGTTCATACTATATGCTGCTGCTGTTTTGTTTTGTTTTTTTAATTAGATATCACTTCCACCACTAGGAGATAGCAGATCAAGTATCAAGGAAATAGATGACACAAAGAACATATATAATCAACAAAACATCCCTTTATTTCCAAAGTCTTTTATGAACTATTTCAACCTGGACTCACTGAAGTATAATTTACAGTATTCCAAATCCGAAAAAAAAAGACATACAGAATCATTGTGCTCCTAGAACAGAGTGAACTTCAACTTATTTGTTTTATCTCCTTTCTTCTAAACTTTCTCTTATTTTCTGATGAATTTCAGGCCCACCACAGAAAATATGTAGCACAAACTAGCAGGAAAAACAATCTCTGATCAAGCAATGCATGCCTAAATGAACCCTCTTATATAGGGCTAGTCCTCTTCGCCTGAAGAAAACAGACCTGTGATAGCCCAGTTCATCCTTCCATTTCAGCTGTCTCCATGCTACCCCTTTATTACAGCAGAATGGGTAGTCAGTGATTCATCAGGACTGTAGTTGAATCTTTAAATTTCAAAAATACCATATAAAATATCCTTAAATAGATAAAATCTATATTCCAATATTTTATCCTGAATACATGTCTTTCTAAAATCCTATGAAATTAAAAAATGGTACAAAAATCTGGCAAATCTGAGAATTCAGAGTACTTTACCTAGACGAGATAATCCCTCTAATCATCTCATTGCTCTCATCACTCTGAGATCTGACCACGATTATGTAAGATGATTATCATCACAAATTTGGTTCACCAAACTGATGAGGCTGAATGCCATTATACTGATTAACTAAGACAATTCCATTTATATTAAAGTAAATCTTAGGAAGGAGGCCTCCATGGATTTGACAACTTTTTCTGCTCAGGAATACAGCCACATGCATTTCCATGACCCCTTCTCTAATCCCAATGCCATGATGCTGAGGTCCTTCCATACTCACCAAAGTTCTGTCCTCTGGGAATGTCTAGGTTGACAGGAGCTTTAGAGAGGTTATATTTAACTAGAGAGTCCTTGCCATACCCTGCATTATCCTAGGCTAAGAAAACCTCTAAGTCAATGAGAGGACAATATTTTTATTTTATAAATGGATGAAATAAAGTATCTAAGGTCAAAGATTCAGCAATAACAATAACTGTGCAAAAGCCTTTTGAGATAGGGTGGAAGATAATATTTTCCCACTTTAATAATGGGGTTGTGGATATTGTAAATATGAACAGAATCACATAGTTAACGGTTAAGTGGTGGAACTGAGGTCATACACTTAGAAAATCTGGAAACAAATCTAATGTTATTTCCTCCTTATCATACAGCAGTAAAAACAAATGGAGATGTATGGTATCATTATAAGTGAAGACTGCATAACCTCTCATTAAATGTTCATGTAACTCACTCACCAACAAAAATATCTTGTTTGGATTTCCAAGGGGGTGATTTCTATGAAAGAAAACAGTAACTTACCCCTCCTTTAGTGGAAAGGAAATAATTGCAAAAGTAAACTTAATTTCTGAGAGTCTGGACAGGGTATGATGGTCAGAAATAGATGGACAACATCCTCAAAAACACAGAAGGGTGACAACTGAATTAGTGGCACACAGATATAATGCACACATTATTATAATTTTTCTATTCTACTGGAGAAAGGAAAAAAGTTGGAGAATATTTTATTTTGGTAAAAAATGCTGAGAATAAAAATAATTTCTAAGTAAACTTGCTGCTGCTCACTTTTGGAACATTTTAAAAATCTACCCTCCAATAAATTGTTTAGCCAGTAATAATGGTCTCCTCCATCAAAGGAAGATGAAACTCTCAGGAAATATGGACATAAGTCAGCATACAGTGCTACAGTCCACTGTGAAAACATAAAGCACCTTTTCTTTGAGTGTGATCTTGATTTCTGGAACTCTGATATTCTTTCAAGACCCGAATAAAAATAGTTTGTTGCTTTACTTAAGGCTTGGATTCAGTCAACAATCTTCAAAAGTATTAGAAATATGTTGGCCTAAAGTTTTATGCTATTAATCAATGTGTATATGTCTGTGAGCCTTAATGATATTTGCCCTATTCCAGAAGCTAGAAAATGGAGCATCTATATCTGATTAAAAAAATGGAGCTACAACAGGAGCTGAGACGTGCATTTGATAAGGGGATTCATGACAGAAAAGTTAACTTAATGGTTCAGAGCAAAGCCTCAGGGCTAGAAAAGATACTCTAGGTTCATGAGATTGAAGGAAATCTCTATGAAAAGCATTAAGCAAATATTCTGGAACCCTCTGAGAAGTTAGACTTGAGTCTTACACTTCTACCAAGCTCAGTCTCATTTTGAAGGCAGGGAAAGAAGGTAAACGTGGATAGATTAGAGATCCAAGAACAAAGGGAATCTGGACTTCATTTCCCAGGATACTCTAGAGAGCAAGACTAAAGAGATTTATAAATGTCTGCATTGGGTGTCTAGGCAAATGGGACTGAAAAACCCTCACAGAGCATATGTGCCAGCAGGTGGAAAAGAAGATAACTTCCACATATTCACAAGAGACAAAGGAAGAGTCAAACTGAAGGTGGCTTGTAGGTGGGAGTGGGACTTAGCGATGACACATGGGGACCAGAGAACAGTTGGAAAGACAGTTCAACTTGGAAAATGCCAAAGTGCATAGATTACTCAGGCGAAGTCCCTTTCCTATGTCATAGTGGTTCATCATCTCCGGAAAATAATTGAACCCTGAAGGAAAAGCAGGGGTGGGGGGAAGAAATGAATGGATTAGGATTGATTCTACTACAAAGTAGCAAGAAATAAAATATAAATAAAGTTCATTTACCTTTCCAGCACACCAAATAAGTGGATTTGGATTTTTACCTGCTTTATCAGCTCCATCAAAAAATGTGTTTTTTACAAGCAAGCTGCATATACTTCCATGTTCTGATTTCTGCCCAATAAACAGGGTCTTCACCAAATTAGGGAAATTTAAGATAGAAATATTGAACAAAAGCTCCATCAAAAAATGTGTTTTTTACAAGCAAGCTGCATATACTTCCATGTTCTGATTTCTGCCCAATAAACAGGGTCTTCACCAAATTAGGGAAATTTAAGATAGAAATATTGAACAAAAAATTTGAAACTGAGTAACTTTCTATGTATTAATAATGCCAAAGTACACATAACTAGTTTATACAGAATCTGTCTCTAAAACTGTCTTAGCATATCTGAGGGAGATGCACTAAACCTACTTTGTTTCCCATACGCAGATCCAAATGTTCACAAAGAATGAGAGTTTTGCAGTACTTAGTGTGGAAGGAGATTTTACAATGACAATACCAGAGAATGGGATTGTTACAAATGTTTTTGACAAATGTGACTAAGAGAAAGACTGACTTAGGTAGGTTTTCATTCCAATTTGGAGTAGCGCTTAGTAGAGCCATATTCCAAGCACTAAATTATTTTGTCGATTCCCATTCTACACCTGCTTCCTTCATGATACACACTCATAGAACTGCACCTCTCTCTGCCAAAGTAATTATTCAATAAATCCTGCAACCCACATGAAATTGTAATTCTACTGAAGCAAGGTTTTTGTCTGGTTTTGCTTCCCCTAGTAATCCCAAATCCAACACAGGCAATATTTACTAAATGAATTAATACACTCACTAAATGTTCATCTTACTGGTGTTCTTTTCAAGAATTGTTTCTTTGCAAGAAATTATTCTACCTCCATTTCTTGACCCATTTGTGCTCTTTTATTCCCTCGAGGGAACAGATGTAATT
The DNA here is from genome assembly GCA_004363575.1 of Solenodon paradoxus. NCBI lineage: Eukaryota > Metazoa > Chordata > Mammalia > Eulipotyphla > Solenodontidae > Solenodon > Solenodon paradoxus. The sequence continues at coordinate 23,057 of RJWH01003705.1, read as the reverse complement.
GTACCAAACTAATTCCATAAATCTTTTTCTTTTCTGACTCGTTTTCTTTCCTCTGGGCTAAGAAACCAGAATAACCAGTATAAGGTAATTGTCTTGTCTTGTCAATGCCAGTTATTAGTCTCTGGAAGCAACCCCATCTCGGATCACTCTCTCAGGTATCTTATTAATATGGTCATTTGCTGATGGCATCCATGATGGAGTTCTGAACTTTCATGGTCATCTCAAACTTGTACAGCAGGGTACATACTCTACAGCTTGTCTTAAAAAAGAACAAGAGTTCCCCCAGGGTCCAGATATGATATTCAAAGTTAATCCTGTCTGTCTGGTTAACAAGGTAAGAACAGATCCATCCATACTGATAAACTGTAGCCTCTTTATAATGCATCTATAGAAATTACTCCCAGAGTGAACTCTTTAGAATGATGTAGTAGAAGAGGCTGTGACGTCATCTATGCAATGCTAAAAGCAACTCTGAGACCTGGCCAGATTGAGTTTGGTCAGTTTAGGTGTAGAACAAAACAAAAACAAAAACTAATTTGGCTGTTTTATTTTTCATATTAAATTGCTTGTATGCACCAGATGCTTAGGTATATGAAAATGTATATTCTAAAATGTTTGCAATTATATTCTAAGCCCATGCCTCTGATTTTTTTAATGGAAATTATGTCTGCTGTTTACTGAAATGACCAAATGACTAAGTGTTGTATAAATGAATATATATTTTTATATCTATGTATATCAATTTCTATCTCTCTTTTTTCCTATATGTGTATCTACACATAACCTTCCCCATTCCAGGATTTGTGATTAATTACTAGCCCCATGCTTTCTTTCCAATTACCTTCAGGCTGCTAAAGACATCATCAGTGATTTTTTTGCTCCCTGTGTCGACCATTTAGAGAACCTTACTGTGGCCTTTTAAATAGTTCACTTCACTGCTCTCTAGCAACTTTAGCCTGAGCAAGGAAAAGCTTTCAAGGCAGCTGAGTAACACCATATTCATTCCAAGTGTTAATTTGATATCTGCATAATTTAACCTCCTTATTCTAAATACCAAACCGTTTCCAGAAGTTAATTGGTTTCCTTCCCTTTTTTTTATTTTTTAATTTAAATATATTAACAGATTTTGTTTGCATTTTAATTTTCTCTGTTTTGGCAATGTCCACATTTCAATTATAATTATTTGGTCTCACCATGGGATTTATATATTTTAAAGATTACATTAATTAGCTCTCCAGCAATAATAAATTTTATTCCTCATCAAGAGTATTATCAGCCAATACATCCAAATGACTTTCAGACAGTTTGGGGGCAATAGTAATTCAGAGAACAGCCAAGATTATTGTGTTTTTATTAAGGACCCATTACACTGGTGTTAATTTATTCGATTTATAAAACAAAAAAATGATTTAGATTTAAATAGCTATCGTCCCCCTCTCTAACACACACATAGAAATACACATTTATTCTTGTAGATTACATCAGCCTTAGCTAAATAATGGTGTAAACCAATATTTTGAGGCGAAACAGTCATTAGGAGAAAAATAATGGGGGTAAGTCTAAACTGCTACCAAAAAAATACAACAAAAGAAACCCACTTGAACTTCAGCACTCTATATAAAGTCCTTCTCTTGATCCAATCATTTATGGTCTTTCTTCCCCATCAAAGTACCATTGGTGTCTAATACTAAGTAGGTTTCAAAAAAATAGATTCATACCTCGATTAATGTGTATATCACACCCCGCCCACCACCAGAGTGCTTCATAGTTTTTTTGCTTTGCTTCTTTACATTCCACAATTGAGTATAACAAGGCTATTTATTTAGCTTTTACTTTTTACTTAGTAAACCTCTCTATTTCCACCCATGTTGTCACGAATGGCAAGATTTCATCTTGTTTATAGCTGAGTAGAATTCTACAGAGTGTGTGTGTGTGTGTGTGTATATTTATATACATGTATACACACATAAATCTTCTTTATTTAGTTATCTGTTGGCTCCATGTCTTGGTTAATGTGAATTGCACTGCTATGAACATAGGGATACATACCTTTTCAAATGAGTGCGTTCATATTTGGAAAAATACCTAGCTCAACTTTACTTCTTATTAGGGAAATACACATCCAAACCACAATGAGATCATTTTATACCTGTGAGAATGGACTATATCAAAAATACTGGAAGCCACATATTGGTGATGGTATGAAGGAAAAGAAACTCTCTTATGTTGATGGTGGGGATATAAATTAGTGCAACCTCTATGGAAAACAGTATGGAGACCCCTCAAAAAGACTGAAAAAAATAGAAATACCATATAATCTAGCAATCCCACTTCCAGATATTTATCCGAAAATATGAAAACACCAATCGGGGCCTTCTTGAGTATGTCTCAGGACTACTTATAGGTATAACCATGGCCTTCTCCATGGCATAGAGGAGTATCTCTTCCCTGAAATGATGTCTGCTCCTAAGCCCTCCTAGAATGTTCTGTCTTTCAGTTGCATCTGCTCTGTTTGACCTGGCTGACATACATGGTAATACTCCCCTAGTCCTGGAGAACTACTGTTAACTGTGGATATTAGGCAATGTTGAGGTATAACTCCACTGCTAATACAGCAGGGATACCTCTCAATTTTTACCTGTGAGTCATGTTTTATTATCAGGTATTACCAAGTAGCACTCCCCTGTGCTCCTGATGTCTCTGAGATTTTTGGGAGAAATTATCCTTTCAGATTTTATTGATAGAAGCTTTTCTCTGCTAGGGTTCTGATAGCCATTCACAGAAGTGCTAGACATTGTGCTCTAACCAATACCAATACTACCTCTCTCTCTAATGGTAAGAGCACCTATAGTGGAACAAAATTATCCTAATTCTCTGTTTCCTTGGTATCTTCTGTTTTCCATGAAGTAATTCATAGAGATAGACCTCTAAGGCCTGGGCCCTGAAAATCATGATGTCCTTCCAGAATGACAAAGCCAGCAAACCTAGACCAAATTTATAACCTTTTTTACATTAGATAAATTATGTAATATACAAATTATGTGTGGTTATATATCATAATAGGTAGCTATAGTATAGTTTTTCCAGGCATGGATTATGGAACCACACTGCACGGTCTCAAATCTTAGCTCTGTCACTTGCTATCTCTTTGCCTTGAACAAATTACTTAACCTGTCTATGCCTCATGCTTCTCATCTTTTAAAGCATAAGTAACAACAGCATCCTCTTCTTAAAGTTGTAATATCATTAGATAAGCTAATTTTAGTATAATTATTAGGAAAGCACTTGGCACAAAACAAATTCTACGTGTTAACTATGATGATAGTAATGGTTTTCATGAATGGTACAATTATTCATTCCAGCTATTTAGGTGATCTGGACAAAGCTGTGACAGAAAACGATTTTGACCTCATGGGGAAGGCATGATAATGAACAAATATATATCATCTCAGAAAATGAAGCAAAAACTGAAAAAAGAAGACAATGAAAAAAGGTATGAAGGGCTAAAGTAATTTTGAAGCAATAATCAGTGTCATATTTTGTTTTAAAAGAAATAATGCTATTATCGTTTGTTGTATGTTACCTTTTTTAAAAATTAGATAAGTTTGAAAAGACATATAAAACCTATCTAAAAGCTAGTTTTAGTTTCATGAGATGATCCTGGAAAATTACTGATCTAAAAATCAGATCGCTGCTTTGGTGTAGTTCAGATTACCACAGAAAAATCAACCTCATAGAAATGCTCCTGGTTTCCTTAGGAAAGTCGGTATTTTTTTTATGACATTGACATGTATTTTCTCTGTTACCAATGCTTTATTGAAACTGATTTTACTTCTACTGAAAATTCAAACCACAATGCAAAGATGGGAAACCACCTGTCCATATACTTACACACTGAGAACTGAAACCCCCTATCTTCATAGAGTTTACTATCTCTATTAGGTTTCATCAAACTATAGCCTCTGGGTCAAATCATGCTCCCTTCTTGAATCTGTAAAAAAAAAAAAACATTTGGAGCATAGCATTTCCACTTGTTTTCATATTATCAATGATTCATTTTGCACTACAACAGCATTGAATAGTTGGCAACAGAGATCCTATGGTCCAAAGTCTCATTTTATAATCTGGTCCTTTATAGACCATCTGCCAACACCAGGATTCCTCAACCTTGGTACCACTGACATAGTGGGCTAGATGATTTTTTATTGTGGAAGTTGTCCTCTGCATTGTAGGATGTTTAGCAGAATCTCTTGCTGTCATCTACTGACTAGATGCCAGGAGTACCACAGTCCTGACTCACTTCCCTAGGTCGTGATAACTGAAAATGTCTCCATACTTTGCTAGAAATCCTCAGAGAGGCATAAGAGTCATAGCTGAGAACCACTAACATGACTTCACTATTAAGTTTTCTATATTAGTATAACTTTATTATTCTAGAAGACTTTTGTCCAGGCAAAAAATTGTATTGCTCATTACAGGACTTCCCAAAAGGCCTACCAACAATCTAACAGAAAACATTAAGAGATAGTTTGGGCCCTCACCTTGCTGTGTCCCCAGTCCTAAACTAATAAATATCATTATTATTACTTAATCCTAATCAAGCCTCTATTCTTGAATATTAATCCTGAATTAAACGTCAAATTCTAACAGAAACTCAACGTTGTCCTTCCCCTTCTGAGATAAGAAAGACCACACTGTCAAGGCTGTGGTCTCCCTTCCCATGGTAAGTAATATATGTAGACATCTTATCAACAGGTTGCATTGGTGATAATTGAGGTGACAGTATTTGATAGTATATAACAAGCAATACAATTTCACTGTTTTACATATATGCACATATTGAAAAGACTTTTCTTATTATAGTAATTTCTATTCAGGCAATTATGCATGAGGCATATTTTTCACTTACTAAACACCATGTTGAATCTAAACTACTTCTTTTACATTTGTAATTACCTCTGGTCTCATTGCTTTTATAAGAAAAGCAGGAAAAAAGATACCTTTTTTTCAAATGGAATTGTTGAATGTTATTGGGAATTCCCCAACTAAGTCTAATTAAATATATTTCAGAGTAAATTATCTGCATATTGAATGGGCATCCACTCTAACAAAGAGGAAATCACTGAGTGGTACTTCGGAAATTGTCTTCTCTTCAAGTAAATAAAAAGGCATGAAATATTTTCAGTGACTTTGAAAACTCACAATTTGCCTGAATTAAAAAATAATGACTCAAGCTAGCCAAATTGGGTAAAAAAAATTAGATTTTTTGTCTACCTAAAACCAAATAACCAACATGTTTGTGTTTTTCAGTTTTCTACTGGTTTGTATAGATACAGCTTTAGGAAATCCATTCTGTGTTTTATTTACTACTCAAGTCTCAGAATCAAAAAGAGTTTATGACACATAACAGGTGTTTAACAAACATTCGTTAAATAAAGTAATTTATTCCATATCTAAACATGAATACATGAAATCAGCTCTGAGAATTCACCTATAGGTTACAGCCCACATTAAATTGCAACTACATTAACTTCTGAAAGTTCTCAGGCTTCAAATGAAGAATGCGTTGTGTTAACAGGATATATTTCTGATTATTTGATTTTCAAAAATTTTCTCAACCAGAAAGAACCATACACCTATACAGAGCCATCCTTCCAGTCAAGACCGTTCATCCTCTTTGTTCTTAGTATTCAATCCCCAACTAAAGTTCTTGGTTATGGAGGAATGTTTACTACCTTGGTAATGAATAAACTTTATGATTTCTGCTCTAGCTTAAGATGTAGAAAGCCATAAAAGAACACTGATATTAACAAGAAAAAATGGATGATTTTCAAAATCATAAAAATTTGAACCCGTCAAAGACAGCAAATGAAAATGTACTGAAATCCTAAGTTTTGAGTATGTATTAGTATGAGAGTTCAGAATCCTTGGGAATGGCCTATGCAGAGTCAGAACTCATTTTCCAACTCTTTTCTATGAATTTTACCCAGTGCTCACACAGAAAGCTGGTGTTAGGTGTGAACTCTGAGATACAGTTCCATCAAAAATACCTGGAGAAACCCACCTGTGCTCCAGGCAATGAGCACCTGCTACTTAGCCATTGCCATAAAACGTAAGCAACTGCCCACACCTCCTCTCTGATATGAAACAAAGGCATCTACACATGGAGAAGAACAGGAAACCTGCCCACATCTGGAATCTGACCAGGCTTTGGTAGAAAAAGTCACCTACCACTGGTGTAGAGGATGGAAACTGTCCCACCTACACCACTGTTGGCAAGGTTTGGCTGCTGCTGGATGAGGAGTAAGAAACTCTCAACCCTGCACTGTAAATGCTCAAAAGCCATCTACCACTGGAGGAGCAGGAAATCTGATTGTATGCAAGAATTTACATTGATAGAAAGCAGAGGTGTCCCTCTGTGAGAAAAATGGGGAACTCATCATGCCCAAGATTCCCACTGATCTGTAGTTGATTGAGTACATGACAGATGCTGCACTGAGTGGGGGAAAAAGATGGTCTGCTACTGGTGGAGGAATAAACACTGAGAAAGGTCTACCTCTGTGGCTGAGTTACTCAAGGCCTTCGGAAGACTAAGGCTACAACAGGAGAAAGAGAACGTTCCCTGTACCCACAGCCCCCTGTACTAAGTAATAGTCTTGCACTGGGAAGGCAGGGGCAACAGGATGCCAAGAAACAGCCCTCTGTGTCACAAGCACGCAGTCAGATGCATGCTAAGAGTGGAGAATGAACATTTAGAGAAATTCCATAACACTGTGAGCATCACATTAAACACAAAGTAGAAACACTATTCCACTAAAGGGATTAAGAACTTGCTTCCAAAGAATGCAGGAAGATGAAAATGCTAACTCTGTTGTGGAAAATGCTGACGGATACCACTTTAATCCAGTGACCAGCATTGATATTACCTATGATAAATCATGTGGGTAGTATGTAGTCCCTGATATGATGTGATGAGAAGAGCATTTCACCTCTGTGCTATTCTCTAAAACCCATGACCCCAATATAACCAGGAGATAAACTTCAGACAAACCCAAATTGAAGTGCATTCTACAAAATCCCTAACCAATATTCTTCAGAAATGTAGAGCTACAGAAAAACTGAGGAACTATCACAGATGTGAGGAGACTAGGAAGACATGATGATTTAATGTAGCATGGTATCCTAGATGGGATCTTGGGACAGAAAATGGCAGTATTAGACAAATTAATGAAGTTGTTGTCTCAACGTTAATATCTTAATTTTGACAAATGTACCAATCATGCAGATGTTAACTTTAGGGGCACCTGGGTAAGGCATATATATGGGAGCTTTCAGTAACATAGTTTTTTATAAATATTGTTATTTCCTAGTAAAAGGCTCAATCTTTAAAATGTAAAGTTATAAAAACAAAGAGAAAGCAACCAAATTGAAATTCAAGAAGAAATAAAAGAATGGTGGTGGGTGGGGTGAGAGGAGTACATCCATCAGTTACAGGAAACTGTCTAATAAACATGTGATTGGAGATTCAAAGAGAGAGAAGGAATAATAGAGAAGAAACATTTAAAAATATAATGACTGATAATTTTCCAAAGCTGAATGAAAGAACAAATCACAGATCCAAGGGACTCAGAGAATCCCAAGGAAAATAAATGCAAAGAAAACACACCTAAGTACATCAGAGTTAAACTGCAAAACTGCAAAAGTACGGCTTACCCTGGTGGCTCAGGTGCTAAACTGGCTGCTGGGGTGTGAACCATGCATGTAAAGCTCATGGAACAGGTTCACAATCAAGGCCTAGACAGGTAACAACCAAAAAATAAGTAAACATTTAAAAAAAAAAAAACTAAACTAAAAGAAAAAAAGACAATCTCTCCTCAGAACATATATATCTTTAAAACACAATAGAAAAATAAGCATACCAATCTAGAATTCCATACACAGCAAAAATTCAAAAATGAAAGCAAAATTAAAATTTTTGAGACAGAATAGCTAAGAGACCATACTAACAGAAGACGTATGGTAAAAACAAATACAAAAAATGTGATAACAGACAAAAGTTTATATCTATACAGTAGTGAAGAGTTCATGAAATTCCAAAAGCTATATAAAATTTTCATTTTAATTTGAATGTAAATGATAAAGGAAACATCGATATTTGAAAAAAGCAATGCAAAAGCAGAAATGTATAGCATTAAAGGCTTATACTAGAAAAAAGAAAGGTTTCAATTAAATGATCTCAACTTCCATATTAAAAAAACTAGATAAAGAATTGTAAACTATACCAGGAGAAGAAGGACAAATTTTTTAAATAAGAGAAGAATGTCATGAAAAACAGTAAAATTTAAAGAAAACCAGAAAATTAATAAAACATAAACCTTTTCCTTTAAAGAAGCAGTATTTTTGATAAGCCTCTAACCCAGATAATAAAAAAATGCAGGGAAGATAGGAATATTAACAACGTTATTGCAATAAATTTGACAACTTTGGAGAACTGGACAAAATTCTTCCAATGGCACAGTTCTCATTCAAGAAGAAATAACCTGAATAACCCTAAATCTATTTAAGTTGACTTTTTGGTTAAAAACATGTTTAAAGAAAGCTCTAAGTCCACATGACTTCAGTAATGAATGTTAGCAAATATTGAAGGCAAAGGGTGGGGTATTGAGTGGGAGAGGAAACATTTGTTACTTGACAATAGACTTACCATGATATTAACACCTGACATAGATGTCACACAAAAAGGTAACTATAGACCAATATAGTTCCTAAACATAGATACAAAAATCCTTAATATGATATTAGCTAATCAATATGTACAGCATACAGTGTAGATATTACAATATGACAAGTATACTATTTCAAAAATGCAAAGTTGGCTCAACTTTCAGAAACCAAATTTTTTAACCATATTGAGTAAAAAATAAATACCACATGAAAAAAAAATTTGACAAAATCCAACACTTATTCATGAAAAAAGGCATTAATTTCAGAATAAAATGTAACTTACTTGTCCTAATGAAGGGGCTCTACAAACATATAACTAATATCATACTTAATAGTAATATTGAATTCTTTTTCCCCTACAGTTAGGAACAAGTCAAGAATGTCTATTCTCATCTTTTAAATTCAATATTAACTGGAGGTTGTAGGCAGCAGAATTAGGCAAAGAATAAAGGCCTACAGGTATTAAGAAAGAAGTATAACTGCCTTTATTATCAGGGGTCAGATTATCTACAAAGAATATCCTTAGGAATCTACAAAAATAAGTTATTAGAATAAGTGACTTTAACAAAGTCATAGGATAAAAAAGTCAATCAGTAAACAAAAAGCAAATGCTATTTTACAATGCTATCAAAAATATGAAGCACAGATACATTTTCCAAAATATGTGAATCATTGCCAACAGAAATGAAAATAGACCTAAATAGAGATGTACATTATGTTCATAGATCTGAAAATTCAACATTGGTAAGGAGCCAATTCTCTCCATTTGATCTCTAAATTCAATGCAATCCTATCAGAATCATGCAGTACTCTTAGATAAATTGACTGATAATTGCAAAATGTTTATTTAATTGCACAAGAATAGACAAAGCATTTTTGTGAAGAAGAAAAATTGGAATACTTTCGTTACTTATAAAGCTGTGTCAAGCAGTTTTGTATCGGCATAAGGATAAACACAGTTCAATGGAACCAAATAGTACAGAAACAAAACCACACATAAATGGTTAGTTAATTCTCAACAAAAGAGCAAAAATAATGCAATGGAGAAAGTAACTTTTAAAACTGTATATGTTAGACTTAAAGTATATCATGGACCCTAAAGCCAGAGCTTAAATTATGAATCTTCTATAAGAAAACATATGGGTAAAGAACGTTGAGTCACATGCAACTAAAGAGTGATTAAAAATGGGCGATGTAGATAAGGATAAGAAGATATTTGTTCATAAATATGCCCAGTCCATAACATAGAAAAAGGATGCAAAGCACAAGGCCAGGCCAAACCCCAATGGTCTGTTTGGGTGAAAGGCAAGTCAGACTGTTGGGTTCTCTTATATGGATGTCAACAAAAACAAAGGCATCACTTGTTTGGAGAACCCTAAGAAGTACATCCTAGTAACAAAAATTTTCTTTGCTGGTATTAAGAAGTCAGAAAGGGCAGATTTGATAGGTTATCTCAAAAAAGCTACCAATGAGTAATAGTGGGCACTGCCTTATTATCACACAGAAATGCCTCATGACTCTTTCTGTGTATCATATTTAATTTGACCTCATACAGAATTCAGATCATGGCTGACTGAAAATATTTTTAATGAATAGTCCTGATTTAAGTAAAATTGACAGGTGTTCAAATAAATATGATATTTTTGAAATTTTGATAGTAATTCTGGCTTGGCAAGTGAAATCACTGTTTTCCCCTCTGAAGATATTACTAGAATTGCAATGTTCAGCTTTTCACAGAGATTTTGAATGTCATCTCAAAACCTATAGGAGACTGATTTTATATTTATATTAGTGATTGTAGTGATATATTGAAATTCTGAGGATCTACTCCCCCTATCTCATAGAACAGAGCAAGACTCACCTGTATTTCATTAACCTGTTAAAGGTAAAGAGTGAAGGTAAACTGACAATATCCACTTTTTTAAAATCTTAACTATGTCAGTTAAAATCACCTGTATCTATTAACCTGTTAAAGGTAAAGAGTGAAGGTAAACTGACAATATCCACTTTTTTAAAATCTTAACTATGTCAGTTAAAATCACCTGTATCTAACCTCTCCAAGGAAGACATACAAACGGTCAACAGGTTCATGAAAAGATGCTCGACGTCTCTTGTCATCAGGGAAATGCAAATCAAAACAATGGTGAGATATTGTCAAAATGCAATATTCCTTCAATAATAATAAAAAATATAAATAAAATAATCGCCTGTATCTAAATGTTGCCATTTACTTAGACATTTTTAAAGTTTTTTTTTTACATTTTAATATGCATTTTAGGACAGTGAAATGGCACCTCGGTCAGTAAGTATTTCATGCCACACCTACCACCATGACTCTAATTGCCCCTAAAAGTCATTTTAGCTTGGTTTACATATAATATCAAATAAAGGAAATTTAATACTCCAAAAAGAAGGAAACATAGGTGAGAATCTTTGTGATCTTGGGTTATCAAATATTCCTCAGACAAGATAAAGAAATATAAAGTAAAAAATGATAACAGGATTACTTCTGTATTTCAAAAGACAAGACACAGACTGGTAAAAAGTGCAAAACATTTATCTGATAAAGGCCTTGCATCCAGAATATATAAAGAACTCTGATAGCTCAATAACAAAATGACAAACTACTCAAAAAAAACAAAGACAAAAATATTTGAACAGATTAACAAACACATGGTCAATAAACCAATGCAAACATGTACAAAAAATTTACTCAACATGCAAATTTAAAACACAATGAGATAAAGAGGCAGTTCAAAATAGTGACATCCTGGGCTCTCCCACTCCCATGGATACATCAGACTCTATGGCTGTACTTAGACAAATTCTCTCTGAAAACTATCAAAGAAGGAGCTGTACAGCTTCTCCACAACAAAACACAAAAAGATCACATCGCAACAGGTAGGGGAAGCAGAGTTGAATCTCACCAAGAACCCTACCCCTGATGCTACAATTGGGAAGGATCTCACAAATACAGATTTCTCCCTGAGGAATGAGTGGTTTGTTCTCCACATCAGGAATTCCAGTCCTTGGGGTCTGCACCAGAGAGATGGGGCATGATCTAGTGTGAAAACTAACTGGATTTGTAACCAGGAGACCCAAGAGGTAACAAGGAACAGATCTTTTAATGGGCTAACTCATGGGGGCAAGAATCTGTTGGAACTTTCTCCAAAGACAGAGGCACTATCATTTTGGACTCTCACATTACTAGAGCTGGAACTGTCTGTGTGTGTACACACACACACACACACACACACACACACACACAACCCCCCCCCCCCAAGCCCAAGCCAGCACCACTGAACAGAGAGACTTGCCACAGCCCTCTAAACAGGCACCATTCAATGCAGCCAGTCTCCCCACGCCATATTCTCTTGCCACCCCTTACCATCCCCGTTTGGCACCGATCAATCCAGATAGCTGGTATAGACACAGCTACATCAGACAAAATAGACTTTAAAACAAAAAGTAGGTTTAGAGATTTTTTTCCAAGAAGGTGGATTCACGAGATCTCAAGCTCACCTCTTCACCACAGATATCAAAACTATGTCTATTTAAGAACCATGACCTTTGAAAATGAGATCAGTGTCTGCACAAGGAAAAGGGATAGAAATATCAGAAAGGTTAGGAAAAGTTGAGAGATTCTCGTAACATGAACACTGCCCCGGCAGGGGGACTACTGGTTTGGGAGAGAACAGTGACAGAGAGCCTCTTCCTAGAGTTGTATGGAGGGGTTATTCCCTTAGCAAGTACCCCACACCTGGGAACTGTACCCTAGAGGGGCTTAAGAACAGTGGGGCTTTCCTTCAGAGAACAACAGACCTTTGAGGAGCCGAGATCCCAGGGCCGAGAGAGCAGAAGGCTCTGACAGTGCACAGACCTAAGTGAGGCATTTTCAACTGTTGAACCAAAAACTTCAGCATAAGGGATAAGAAAGAGGGATACACTACCCATGAACAGAGATGCTGAGGGAGAGAAGCCCTGCTCCGCTGGTTTCATCGCACCAGTTCTGGCCAGCAGTTTATTCTCGTGGTTGAGGTTCTCGCGGCAATTGTTCTCACAGCTAAGATTCTCACGGCTAAAACTCTAAGAGCTTCGAGCTTCTACGACTCTCCAGGCTTGCAATGGCTCCCCTCACTCCGCTAAATAACAGGCAGCCAATCCTGCAGCCCCCAGCACCTGTTGCTGAGCAAATTATCGCAGACCAGGTTGTGGTGGTTTTGTCGCTCTCTTAGGGAGGATCACTGGACAAGCTCCAGTAGTTTTGCAAACAGCTGCCACCTGCAAGCAAGCTTCATTTACACGTCTGCCTGCCATTTGCATGTTAAAGCTTTCAGGACCTGGGATTTCTCTTACATGGTTTCTTCCTGTGGCTGCAGCCCAGCGGGAGGACTGAGTGAAATTCAGGGCAGAAGTAGGGGAGCATGCTTTACCAGACTGGCTCCCAACGTCCCTGGGAGAACCACGCCTTTTCTCACTAGGAGTCTCAGTTGGGACTGTAGCCTGCCTGTGACCAGGGTCCATACCACCGGGGCCCATCTCTTTGTGTCTCTCTTCTACTGCCTGTGACTCTGGGGGAACAAATTTGGAGTCAACTTAGATCACCACTAGGCTGCACCTCAGGAAACAGTTACAGTCTAGAACTACTGGGAAAGCTCTGGCATTAGCTTCTTTGCATCCTATCTCCTGCCCTGACTCCCACGCTGAAGGCGACGTCTCAGGCATCTCCCCAGTGCTGTCTCTGGAGTTCCACCATTCTGACTGGTGCACAGGCTTCAGAAAGCTCAGCATCTCAGGACAGAATCGTAAGTCTATATTCTGCAACCTGATATAACACAAGGCCATTACATCAAGACAGAGAAAGAAAGCTGTTTACCCTAACCCACAGCAATAAACAGAGTGCCGAACAAAATAGAGACAGAGAAATCTACCCCAAATGATGGGCCAAAATAAAAATAACAGGGAAAAATCTGAACACAAGAGAGTTAAGTAAAACTATGTGGAAAAAAAATATTTCAAAGTCAGTCTTAATGTTGCTCACTGAAATCAGGACAACAATGGATGAACAAAATGAGAACTACAACAAAGGCAGAAAAATTATGCAAAACGCCATACAGATTTCATAGAGCTGAAAAACACAATAGCTGAAATAAAAAACACAATGGAGGATTTCAAAGCTAGACTGGAAGAAACATCTGATTGAGTAGTGAGCTAGAAGAAAGGGCAGTGGAATGTACCCAAGCAGATCAGCAAAGAGAGAAAAAGAATAAAAAGAAACAAAGATAACATAAGAGACATATGGCATAACATCAAGAAAAATGACACTTGATCTTAGGGGGTCTAGAGGGAGAAGACAGTTTAGAAAGGGACAGAAACTCTATTTGAACACAAAACAGCTGATAATTTCCCTAATCTGGGGAAGGAAACAGACATCCAAACCCGGAGAGCTCAGAGTTCCAAACAAAAGAGACCCAAATAGACACACAGCAAGACACATTGTAATTAAAATGACAAAAATCAGAAATAAAGAGAGAATCTTAAAAGCAGCTAGAAACAAAGTGAGTCACATACAAAGGAGTTCCCATAAGACTATCTGCAGATTTCTAATCAGAAATTTTATAGGCCAGAGGTTATGTCATGAAGGAGTGATAAAGAGCCTTATAGATAAACAACAGTTCAAAGAATTCTTAACAACTAAACCAGCCACGCAAAAAATATTAAAGAAATGTCTAGAAAATGAAAAGGAACACCACTTAGAGGGAAGACAACAAAAACATAAAAATGGGGAAGAGGAGAATAAAAATGTTAATTGTTATAATGAGCTCGAAATTAATTTACTTTCAAGTTAAAAAAAGTTTAAAAGCATAAAAATGTATATGTAAACTCTAAAGTAACCTTAAAATATAAATCCATAGGATAAAAAAAAAGAAAATGAAAAGGAAAACCAAATGTCACATAAAAGAAAGCTAGCAAAGTACAAGAGAAGAGAATAAAAACAGAACACCAATATGCAAAAATGCTCAAAAAACCCCACAAATAATAAAAAGGCAACAAATAGTTATATATCAATAATCACGTTAAATATCAATGGATTGATCTCATCAATCAAAAGGAACGGAGGGGCTGGATTAAATGAATCCGATTTTCTGCTATATACAGGAAACTTATCTAAGCTCTAAAGACAAACAAAGGCTCAAAATCAAAGTTTGGAAAACAATTCTACAATCAAATGGTAAAATGAAGAAAGCAAGACAGTCATCCTTATATCAAATAAAACAGATTTCCAACTAAAATAGTAACAAGAGACAGGGACTAAATTATTAATCAGATGCATTTAACAGACCTTTACAGAACACGCCATTCAGCAATGGCATAGTTCACATTCTTCTCAAGTGCTCATGGAACACTCTCAAGAATAGCCAATATCGTGGGACGTATGACAAGTGTCAACAAATTTACAAAGTTTGAAATCAGATCAATTATCTTCTCTGATCACAATGACATAAAATAAGAAAGTAACCACAAAAAAGCTGAAAATTCCCAAGTATATGAAGACTAAACAATATGCTTCTTCTGATGACTATTGGGTAAAAGAAAACAAATGAAAGGCAAGTACAATGAGGACTTCAAGTCATTGTTAAGAGAAACAGAAGATACAAAAAGATGGAAAGCTATTTCATGCTCATGAATAGTAAGAAATAACATTCTTAAAGATTCCATATTAACTAAAGAAATATACACATTTAATGCAATCCTTATCAAAATCCATTAGCATATATCAAGGAAATGGAAAACATTTTAAGTAAATTAAAAAAAAATTCCTATGGAATCATAAGAGACTTCAAATAGTGAAAGCAATCATGACAAGAAACAAAAATGAATGTATCACATGCACACATTTCAAGCTATATTACAAAGTGACAGTAATCAAAGCAGTATGATACTGGAATAAAAACAGACACACAAATCAGTGGGAAAGAACGAGAACCCAGAAATAAACTAACATGTGTAAGGTCAATTAAATACAACAAAGGAGCCAAAGCATACAATGGAGATGGGAAAGTCCAAAAAGAATGTAACAGTAAGTACATTTGGTCTACTGTGTCATTTAAGGTTGATGCTTCCTTATTTACTTTCTGTCTGGGCGATCTATCCACAGATTGAAGTGGGGTATTAAAGTATCTTATTATTTTATCACTGTCAATTTCTATGTTTAGGTCTGTCACTATTTTATATATATACACACATGTATATATGTGTATATAATATACATACAAATATATGTATGTATGTCATATATGCATATACATGTGTATATATGTACACATCTATATGTACATACATTTGTCAAATAGATGCTTTTTATGCATATTTTGAGATGATACAATTTTTCTGCTTAATTTTGGTGATATAGCTTATTCATGTTGATCAGGGATTCAACATCCATTTATGATTAAAAAAAACTTTCCACTGTTGAGTGTGTATGAAAGGGAACATATCTCAACATAACAAAGGCCAGATGTGACAATCCCGCAGTTAACATCAAACTCAGGGGTGAAAAACTGAATGCCTTTATTTTAAGATAAAGATCAAGAAAAGAAATTCCATGCTCAATACTTTTTTATTCAGCATAGTATAGGAAGTCCTAGCCAGAAGCAAGAGAAAGAAATAAAAGGCATCCCAATTGGAAGGAAGATGTAAAACTGTTGCTATTTGTGGACATGTTTTTCTACATTGAAAACCCTGAAGACTCCACCCCAAAACTGCTCTAATAAACAAATCAGTAAAATTGCAGAATACAAAATTAATCTACAAAAATAACTTGCATTTCTATATGCCAACAATGAACTACCAGAAATAGAAATTAAGGAAACAATTGCATTTATAATCACATCAAAAAAGAATAAAATACAAAGGAATAAATTCAACTCAGGGAACGAAAGACCTGTACAATGAAAACTATAAGATATCAATGAAATACATTTTAAAAAAATGAAATGTTATTCCATGTTCATGGACTGCAAAAAGGTCCCATAAGTCCCATCTAGTACTTTCACTTTTATCTTATTAGCCGTAACTCTATCACATGTTCACGCTTAGCTGCAAGAGAAGTTAGGAAATAAGGTTCTTTTTAGTTAGGCACATTGCCCAAACACAGTTGGGGCTCCATTTTAACAGCAAACAGGATAATAGATACTGGATAAGTTTACCTGCAGTGTCTGCCACATTCCTTTAATTCTATGGATTGGTCCTTGAACCTTCTCTGATATTTAGGTCAAGTGATCTTAATTTTAGTACTAGGTTACTACTTCTTCTGCCTCGTCAGTACTGTTTTGGTCTTCCTCTGCTCAATGAGTAGTTATCTTTTCTAAATATCACCATGATCTCATTTTCCTCCCTACTACTATATATCCCTCTACCACACATACTCATCCCATGGAATTGACCCTTTATTCAAAACAATCAGAAATATGGCAAATTACTAATATTTTATGGTTAATAGGTCTACCAGAAAAGAGATACTCTTTTAATATTAAAGATTTACAGTCGCAGCTAATAATAATAATGATGTACTTGGTTGGAAAACATTTTCCAAATAAAGAGAATGTTTAAGTTTAGAGGATATATAAGTAGCTAGGAAATTCATCTCCCAAAAGATTAGCATGATGAGTTAGCTCAAGTCTATTAACTGCTTGAGATCACAAGAAATTAATACATAAGACACAGTTGCTTATCTCTGGGATATGGTACTACTGGGACTGATTTCTGTCTGTCAGAAATAATCAGTAATTATGAAGACAATACAAAATCAAACAAACTTTTAAAAATTGCCCTAAAGGGGCATATGTAAAAGAGGTAATAAACTTTTTTACTACAAATGAAAACCCATGTGGCAGAAGATTGCTGTTAAATCCATTATGTAAATTCTCTATCTGCAATATTTCACTATTCATCATTTACTTGAAATCAGTCCTTTAGACCGGATTTTCCTCATATAGCCTACTTGTATTCCTTATTTTAATATTATTCCATCGCCATACCACTATCGCTATGATCTTCATAAGTATAAATATGTCAGTCCACTGCCTAAATCCTTTTTCTATAGATCCCAGCAGCTTTCAAAATAAAGTGAAATGCTTTAGCTTAATATATAATGATACTCGAGATCTGTCCTCTACCTGTCTCTAAGCCATTTCCTACTGACTCTGCCTTTCTTATTCTCTATGCATACTAAAGATCATTCATTCATTGAAAAGCTGTATATTGAACACATGCTGTGTGCCAGGCTTTGTGCTAGGTATAGGAGATGTAACAATGATCATGATAGGCCTGGGCCCTGCTAGCCTAGAAGTTACAGACTAGTAAAGGATTCAATCAAGTAAATATAATGTTAGAAAATGGTCGTAATCCAAACTCAAGATGGGAGAATAGTCAAGGAAATTGTGCTGTTTACCTAGTGCTACAGAACACGCCATCCCCAAATAATCACTTAAGTCAATAGCAATATTTAATACTATGATTGCTCATGCTATTAGGTATGAACTGACTCAACTAGCTAGTTCTTATTTAGAATTCCTCATCCCGTTTCAGCTATTTCTATACCTAAAATTTCATACCACCACAAAGGCTTCCTCACTCACATGTTTGTGCTTCCAGAAGTTTGAACAGACTCCTTAGGCATCAACCCGTTTCTGTTTGCTTCAGCACAGAACTTCAGCATAGCGTGGAGGCTGGACTACATACATGGTGGCTTAGTATTCCAAACGCACATTTTCAAGAGAGAAAAGGAAGAAGCTGCAGCATCTTTTTTGAGCTAGCCTTAGAAGTCACGTGTCATACCCACTTACTTTATTAATGAGGCAGTGCCCGAAGCCTGCCCAGGTTCGAGGGGGAGGAGATACAGATTCCTTATCTTGACATAGAAATGGTAAGCATCTGAAAAGCAGGTAGATCTGAAAACATTTTGCAGGTATTTTGAAAAACACAAAAAGCCACAGAAATCTTTCTGGAAAAAGCATTTTGTTGTTTCACACTTCCATGTTTCCGTACTACTTGTTCACCCTTCCTTAACTTTCTCCCTCTTCTTGATTCAACTTATCAGTATAACTTTTCTCAACTTTCTCCTCCCCTAAGGATACTTCTCTTCAAGAGCCACTGCTCTTCATATCATTAGATATTCATTGTCAACCCTGTGACCCTCCCCAAATCTTGTTTTCTTTACATGTTGTACATAACCCTAGGCCTCATTCCACAATATATTGTGTTAGATGATTTCTTGACTCTATCATGAAAGCAAAGCTTCTTGAAGGCATATATCTCTATTCAATTTTCTATCCTCAGGAGCTGACTTAGGACTTGTTATATAGTAGGTATTTAAATGAATTAATGTGAAGGGAAATCGGATTGCCTAGGAGAAGCCACAGAATCTGTAGAAATGTTTGTTATACATTTTTCAAGGATTGTAGATAATCTGGGTAGGTAGTGTGAATAACAAACATAAAGCAAAGGAAGAATGGAAGGAAGAAAGGAATAAGTTTTCTAGCTTCTACATCAAAATTACATGTACTTATTCTGAGTTATGAGAAGACTCTTTTACATGGAATCTATGGCCAGAACAAATGGGCACATACTAGTAATGTCTTATATACTTTCTAATAAAAAGGAGAAGAAAGACAAACTTTATTGGACCTCTACTGTGTGTCAGACAGTATACAATCACACAAAAAATCTGAACAGATATTACTTCTATTTTGCAGATGAGAAAACTAGGACTCATAGCCCTCAAATAATTGCTCTAAGACACATTAGACACTGAATTAAGGCTAATTATTATACCATAATATTTATAAATGATGGAGTCAGGATATAAACTCCTATCTGAGTACAAAACTCATACTTTTTCCATATTATTCTTTGAGTAAGTTATGAGAACTATTGATATCTAGTCTGAAATGAAGTTATGTATCTGTGATGCCAAATGTCCATCATTTGTGGAAGTTCTTACAGAACTTTTACATTTTTCAAGAAAATAATTGCTATAAGAGGTACAAACCATAAGACTCTCTCTTCTACTTTTATTTGCTTGCTTATTTCTTCTGTTTATAATTTTAGGTGCGAGGGTAGAAGGAAAAATGCCTGGGTGGACATGTTGTGAAAGATTCTTTCTTTCTTTCTCTCTCTCTCTCTCTCTCTCTCTCTCTCTCTCTCTCTCTACACATATATATATTCTATGCTATTTAGATGAGAAATTCTGACAATACAATTAGATGTATAATTTTGCTATTCATCTTAAATGTTACCAGAGGCATTCTGGTTAAGTCTCATTATTTTTCAACCATATCTAACATCTCACACTTTTTAACTGGAATTGTAGCAATAACATATAGATATCAGGCACTATTATCTTGGTTTTGGTTGATTCCTTTAAGATAACTCTACCAGGATAATTAAATAACACTTTTACACAAGAAATGTTAGAGAATGTATCTTTAGGATTTGGCTACATTCCTGTATGTGAAATTCAGTTATCTTCTCCTTTTCAAATTTTACTATTTCTAAATTCTGTTAGATGAGACCACAAAACGATGTAAGTATAGAATGATTGAAGATATTTTATACATATTATAATGAAAATATTCAATGGTCAATCCAATCTGATGCCTTTAAATCATTGGCACTACTCATTAATAATTTCTATATTTAGAAGAAAATATAGAAAAGCAAATACTTTCTAGTTTTTTTCTGTTTATTGGTTGTACATATGAAATTTTTGAAATTTTTATCTATTTAATAAGTCAAGTCTAACTAGTCAAACATAGCTGAGGTCAAAGATCATGTAAATTATTCCTAAATTGAAAAACATGTTTTATTAACTATTAAGGTTAATCTTTATAGCTACTTCTATGCACTGACAAAGGTAATTAAGATTGATTATATTAAACCTCTTTCATCTTGCCATATTTCCATATTTTCTGGTGGAGAAATTTATACTTTGTTGGCACATTATCACAGAAATAAATTATTTCAAGTCCAAGCAATCTCATAACCCCTCAGCATATCTGGTGTACTAATTTGGAGGATAAAAACAAATATGTTCCAAAATTGCTGAGAGAATGTGAGACTTGACTTTTATAAATTAGAATCATACTTAATAGTTAACTGTGTACCCAGGACCAGAAGGCTTCACTAGCAAATGCTACTAAACATTCAAAGAAAATCTAATACCCATACTCCTTAAGCTCTTCCAGAAATTCAGAAAGGAAGGAAACCTACCAAATACATTTTACAAAATGTAGGCGTGGAAAGGCATTTTTAGGAACAAGAAAGATGGATTTGGTTTTGAATATTTTAAGCTCGAGCTACTATAAAAAATTCAAAATAAATGTACATATCCTTCTCAAAAAGAAATAGCTAGGTAGAAGAAATTGGTAGTTATCTATTTAAAACATAAAGGATATTTTTAAAGGTGAATAACCACTTTCTATTTTTAAACTGTTTGTAAATTGCAGGTTTTACTGCTGTGGAATTTTCCTAATTCTGGAACTAGCCATTCTTCTTAAAAGCACACCAGTGTCTTTTGTTTTTAAATAGTATAAAGAATTCTGTCTGTCTCATGAGTAAAGCAGTTGCTTAAATATCTTTTCTATCGTGAGTTTCTATTTCTTTATTTTTCTCTTAGACAACCATGAAATCAATGCACTAATTACTTTTCCAATACTCTTGCCTGTGAATTTTGTTCCACAAATGTAGCTACATGAAACAACCAGAACAACCAGTCAATGAACTGATTACTGCTGGATGCCACACTTCTGACTACTTGATCATAATTCTATGTTGATGAAAGTAAAAACAAAAAGGTTTTTTTTTGGTTGAAAACATGCTGCTTTTTTCATAATCTCAATTCGATTGCCACATTTACTTATGAAGCTAACTCTAAGTACATTTGAAATTATTTGAAATGAACAAAATTATTCAGAAACACCAATTACATAGAGTGCCTAGTATGGAATTATTTGGCTATAGTCCCAGATAAAATATTCTTGACTAAAATAAAGTACCTAACTTTCAGTAAATATGATTAGGTCCTAAAAAGTGCCATCAGGCAAAAAAACTTCCCGAATACATGGCAACCCAAAGTTAAAGTCAGTGTGTGTTTATGTGTATGTATTTAGGAAAACACAGAAATTCATTATATTTCAGTAAAAAAAGTTATTTTGATCATATGTATTTAATTATATATAGAAAATGGCTTAAAAACTAAAAATAAATACAGTATCACACTTAAACAAAATTATCTGTTTTGCTAATACCAAAGATTCATTCAGTCTTCAAGTCAGAAGCTCTCAGCAGCAGTTTTGTTTGTAGAAGGGGACATTGTTTTTAATTAAATGATTTTTTGCTATTTTAATTTTTATAATATGCATATATTACTTTTCAACAACATTTAAACTTACATTGAAAGTAGTATCTTTAAAATTTTAACAAAAATTAAAGACATAATTTTAAGAAAAAATATTGGTGGGTACTGAGAAAAAAGTGATTGGATCAAAGACTATCTCTGCAGGATATGAAATTGAAATGGGTCTACCAAGTTACTTCAGCTCTGTGACCAGTTTATTCAAATTTCAGTTTTTAAGGTTTTCTATTGCCCATATAGTCAAACTGAGATGATCTGGAATTGTGAAGAATCAGAAAGAAAGCTTTCTCAAAATGTCTCTTTCAGTGCCTGCTATGACTAATCTATTTTAAAATGCTTCCAGTCTTTGAAATCTTCTAATATGATGCAAACATGAAGGAGATGTTTGCAGCTTACATGCAGTAGAGCCGCAGACAGATGCTGTAGGGAGCATAACTAATTATGTAAAGAGAGAAGCTGAAGGGGACAGAGCCAAATGACCAAGACATTAGCTACTGAATATGAGAAGTCTGCTATGAACTGCTGTTTCTCTTACCAGCTACATTCCCTTTTGTACCCAGATTTTGCTGGTGCTTTCATTTTAGAGAAAGACTTACCCACTTATGGCCCTTAGGAATTCTTAGTCCTATGTTCTTTCCTTTCTAAAGTCTTTCTAGATGTTCCAATAACACTTCAAACTAAAAACATTACCTTTTCCTTCAAACTGATCAAAATCTCAAAATACTCCTGAGTAACATTAATGGATACAGAGATTTAATCTCCTTCCACTGCAGCAGCCATTGCAGAGAAGCAGTCATGGCTCTGTGCTCCCCTGTGGCTGTGGGCCTCAGCAAGGGCCACAAGGTGACCAAGAACGTGAGCAAGTTGAGGCATAGTCGCTGCCACAGATGCCTCACAAAAAACGCCAAGTTCGTGC
>RJWH01003704.1:120016-138142 GCA_004363575.1 Solenodon paradoxus | reverse complement strand
GGGGGAGGGGGAGGGGGAGAGAATTTTTGATCTTGAATTTCCATTAAAAAGAAAAAGTAAGCAACTTGTAGGTCTGCTACACAACACTGTGGTCTGCACGGTGTGTCCATCAAGGTTAGTTTTCCCTCACTGCAGAGTGCCCATACCCGGGCAGAGGGGACACAGGTCTTTCCACCCACTCCCCAGTTTGGGGAAAGATAGGGCCTGGGTCACTTCTCCACAGTCCCCTTCCTTCTTGGAAGCATAGCCCAGCAGAGCCTTGGGAAGTGTGTCCTGAGTGCCTTTTGGGTTCTTGTGTCCTCCTCTTTCTGCATCTCCTGCCTCCCACCCCTCCAGCAGCCTGGTCTGCAGAGGCTCTCCGCTGGCAGGGCACCTGAACACAGTCCAAACTGAATGTGGTGCTTTCCCCTAAGAGTCCGATGCAAGGAGCCAGCGGCAGGAAGTTTCCAGACCAGGGAGGAACTGGGTGCCTTGGCGAGGATCCAGAATGTGTTCTCCAGTTCCCTTCCTGTGTGCTAGAATCATCACTCCTACGGCCTCCAGTGTGGTCCTTGGCAACATCTCCATCTCCACGCTCAGCCTGTGCAGCACCTGTGCTGCATTTTGCTGGAATACCTGTGTAGACGTAAGCACAGCAGACCCTTGAACCCCTCGAGCACCAGCCTCCATGCAGTCAAAAATCTGCAGATCACTTCTGCCTCTCGAGAACACAGCTGCTAATAACCTGCTGTTGACTGGAAGCTTTCCCCACAGCGTGGTTGAATAACACATATTTTCTATATTATATGTATTATATACTGTATTCTTCAGCCAGAGGGGAAAATCTTAGGAAAATCAGAAGGAAGAGAAAATACATCTGCTGTTCTATACTGTATTGATCGATACCATAGATTTACATCATCTCTTTACACAGGTCAAACCTGTGTTGTGTAAGTATCAACTGGAAAAATGAATGAATGAATTTAGCTGTTGGCTTTAGATATCTGCTAATGACATACCAACCCTTCTCCTCTGCAAAGAATTCATTTCTTTAGCTCTCTTCCACACAGGTGATGATTAGGAAGGTTGAGACTCCACCTTCTTTTGCTCTCGGGGCCTCATAAGCATTAGGCATCAGCAGGTACTGTGAACTGGCATCTTTCAGGGGTAGTTGGTAGAGGCTGGCTTTGGTGGGCTGTGGAGGAGAAGAAAGCCTGAGCAGTTTTTTGGAGGAGGCATTCTGAGCTGCCAAATGGACACCAGGCACTGGTCTTCCAGAGAATGAAGAGGAGAGCAGAGAGGATACTGTGGGACTGAGAAAGGAGGAGAAAGGGCATTGAAGACAAATAGTAGCAACCTTGCAACTGAGGTCCCTCCCTTTTCATGGAGGAGGCTTGGCAGGTTAGTGGGCTGAAGGCAGTGTTTGCGTCCTGTCCTGCCGCTGCCCAGGCCAAGTCCAGATCCTCAGGCTGGAAGAAAAAGGCAGCTCCTCTTCTTAAATGGAGACTAAACAGATCTTACTCCAAGCTGTGTTTGTCTGGCCTGCTTTTGGAATTCCTGACCCTACTTTGGAGATGCCCCATCTGGAGCATGTCATGACAGGATTCCCTCACCTCATGTATTTGTTTCCAAGGTGGTGAAATTAAATTGGTGATCATTTTAAGACTCTGTGCCATTGAAATAATCAAGAAATCACATGGAAGAATATTCATGGAGAACCTACGAGAGCCAAAGTTTTGGACAGAATGTTCCCCACCACAGGACTAGTCATAAAAGAACAGTAGTAATATTGAGAGATCATTCATCGAGTGCCTTTTATCTACCAGGCATTTGCACATATAATTCTGATGATAACTTTTCTCGCCAGCTGATGGCTAAGGAAACATTTGAAGAGGCTGAGTGACTTATGCATGTTTACATAACTAGTTATAGGAAAAGGCTGGGACTCAAGCTTGGCTTCAACCCTGAGCTCCAAAGTCAGGAAATGTGTGAATGTGGGAACTGCCCAAGTAATGGAGAATGGTGAGGGATTAGATGCCCGGTCTGTGGTTTTGACAGTGAGTCTCAGAGGATACGAGGAGAAGGTCCATGGAAGTTCTGCTGATGACAGAAGTTTCGGAAAGGAGTTGAGGCTTGATCTGGATTTAGGTAAGTAAAGGGGTAGTCAGGGGCATTTCAGGATGGGGATGAGACTGTGGGAGGGCAGTGAGGGTGTGCCCAAGAGGAAAACAGGCTTGGTTTAGGTCAGTGGTGGGAGTTGGGGTAACAGATTATTAGTATACTTAATGCTGGAGTCCCCACTCATTCTCTCTGTGAATTTGGACAAACTAATATGCTCATTAAAAAACCCATTTATTTATTTTTATTTTGTTGTTAATCTTGGTTGCTTTCCCCTGCTCCCCACCCCAGCCAGACCTCAAACCTAGCTTCTTGGGATGTATGTGGACTACATCTGGTGTCTTACCTGCTAGCCACCAGGGTGCACCAAATTAATATACTCTTCTAAATCCAGTTTCTCATCAGTAAAACTGGGATAATGATAGCACCTGCTTTTCCTTTCTGTGGATTGAATTCACGCAAGACACGCCGTGTCTGGTGCATGCTAACGGCCATGGAGAAACTGCCATGGTTGAAAATGTTCTTTCCTTACTCTGTCAACTCCTGGGCTCCTGGGCTTTGTATCCTTTTCCCCTTTCTTAGGGTCCGTGGCACCGAGTCATCAAGTCTAGCTGATTCTGTCTTCATATTTGTTTTTGCTCTTCTTTTCTCTTGCCACCACACTATTCTAGATACCTGCCATTACATGCCTCAGTTATTGCAACAGTTGGCTAGTGGTTTCTCCACGCTGATCTATCTGCACATGAGCACAGTTTAGTCCTCCACACACAGCTTTCTCCATCTGACTTTCTTGCGCAAAAGCTGTCCGTGCTCACTCCTGCCTTTGAGATTAAATCTAGACATCGTACCAGAATCATCTGCTTTCCCATTTTTTGCCTCTGTTCTGCATTCACCAGGGTTGCTCATTGCCTCACAAACATGCTATGTTCTTTTTTTTTTAATGCCACAGTTTTCTTTATTAAGAAAGAAATTTTGATTTCCCTTTTATTTTGATTAATGAAAACAGACCAAAACTCACGCACACACACACAAATACCAAGAACAGAAGAGGAAGGGAAGAGTTAAAAAAAAATGGGTAAATCCCCTCTACCACAAGGGCCCAACACCTACCTGCTTCTGCTCTGGCAGCCTTGGCCTTGCTGTCACTGTCTGAAAATTAATTTTATCAGTTTATTTCTCTATATTCTAGAGAGGGGGGAGATGATTTAATAATTGTCTTTCTCCTAATGACTCACCTCGCTCAGCAATATACCCTTCAGTTCTTTCTATGTTGTCATGAATGGCAAGATCTCATCTTTTTTTTTTATGGCTGAGTAGTGTCCATTGCGTGTGTGTGTGTGTGTGTGTGTGTGTGTGTGTGTGCGTGTGTGTGTGTACACACCAGGTCTTCATTATATATCCATCTACCAATGGGCAGCTAGGTTGTTTCCATATCTTGGCTATTATAAATAATGTTGCAATAAACAGGGATGATACAGGTACTTTTCAAGGTATTTTAAGGTAATACTTTTATATTCTTTGAATAGATGCCTGGAATTACACATGCTATATTCTTTCCTGTCAGAGTTTTCATTCTTGTTATCTTGTGAAGGAACATGCCTCTTACACTCCATCTAGCCCAGCATTACCCCTCCAGAGAGGCTCACCTAAAACCAGGTCCTCCATGAAGTTGTTCCTGACCAGTTCAGTTCATGAGATCCTTCCCCTGTAGAAACTTTTATATTCTTCCTTTGCCTCGCTCAGTTGTCAAAAACTATCTTGCTAATGATGTACACTCATGAAAAATGAAGTTTCCCCAGATAGGCTACCATTCTGAAAGAAGCCATTTTATCTGCCTCTTCTGTGGTTCCAACCAGCATAGGGCAGGGGTGAACATAAGCAGGGACTCCACACCTATTTAATGAATTCTGTGGAATAAAGGCTGTAATGAGGATGATGATCATGAAGAATGGAAGAGTCGGGGAGAAGAAATTTTATTTTTTCTGTAAAGAAAAGGTGATTCCTGTGAGGCAGCAGAAACTTGTGACTTCGCTTGGCTAATCATTCCTGTCCCTGAAAACCAACAGTCTTTCTTCCTGCTTCCCTCGGGGCCATTTTCACTTTTTCCAGCCTTGCTTTCTGCCCTTTGAAGCTGCTCTTGCCCATGTCTGCTCTCTTGGGGTTTTCCTGGGAGAGAAGGCACCCTAGGATGGGATTGGTGCTTAGAGCTGAGGCCTGAGTCTGGTACTCCACCCAAGGACGTCTGGTACTTAGTTCATGGTTGACTGGGAGTGTTTGCTTAATGTCTGAACAGATGAGTCTAGAATGTATGAATGAAGAATGGCACACAATGGAATACAATGCAGAGCCTTTACCAATAATACATGGCCATTTATTATATCCTTAATGACAATAACAGCGATCATGGTGATAATCTGATGGGAAGAGCAGAGCAGGATGAATGACGGGTGGGACATCAGAGAAAGCTCTTTTCATCCTGGGGACATGGGGTTTCAAGCCAGGAATTCAGTTTTGGGGGGTTCGTGCTCCATGCCCAGCTGGCAAGATGCCTCCCTCTGATTCAAAGGGGGTGGGGAGGAAGAGCCCCTTGCCCGGGGATCTTGGGGACGTCAAACAGCTCCTTACGCAACAGCCTCCTAATGAGTTAAGTGTAAATGAATCAGAAGCAGATGGATTGGATTGTTCTGGAAATACACCCGAGGTTTAAAAATTAAGGGAAAAAGCATTTGGCAAAAGGCATTTTGGGGTTTGCCAAGACCCAGAACATTTGAAAAACAGTTCAAGATTTTTTTTTTTCTTCTTTTTCTTCTCTCTCTGGTTGCAAAACCCAAAATACTGCCTGGAGGGCCTCTTTCTCCTTTTAAACTGAAGCTCCTCCTGCTGTGTGGGTAATGGACCCCAGACAGGAGGCAATGGGCTATAGAGCTTACCAGGGACTCATGTGGGGGGCACAGCGCCTGCCTCTTTTTGCAGGGGAGGTGGCGCGTGGGCCTGCAGCTCCCAGACTGGGCCTCGGCTGGTGGCTTCTGCTCTGGGCTCCTCTCTGTCATGTGCCTCTGCCTTTCCGAAGTCTTGACTCACCTCATCCAAACATGGGGAAGCTCATTAACTAAGGGAAACCATCTCCAATTTGCTAGGCGAGAAACTTTGGAGGTTAGCAAATACTAATCCAATAAAATATAAAGTGAAATGTTTGTTCTAGGGGAAAAAACCCTTTAAACACTTCTTCTTCTTCTTTTTTATTAGTCACATTTGGCATAGCTGAGCCTTTCCCCGGAGGGACCATCTTGTTGAGAGAAAAGAAAAAAAAGCAACTGTCTCAGAGGAAAACTCAGCCAGCGGTTTCCAAATCTGCTGACTTGCTGTGTGATCATCTGCGAGACCCCAAACCCATTCGTGCTTTGGTTTCTCAATGACCATCTCTAAAGGTTTTCTCTGATTAAGGGAGAGAATGTGAGTCGAATAAGCTGGGGGCTAATTCTTATTTGAGAATGGATCCTAATGTTACAGGAGCATTGGGAGTCCTATGTGTGTCTGATATGTGACCCACTAGTGGAATTTTAGTGAAGTTTCCCCCATCTCCCCAATCCTGGCTCCAGACACGTATCTGTAATGTCTGACATATCTGTATCCTATCAGAATCCTGCTTGTTTCAAGCTTGGTGAGTGGGGTGAGTCCCTGGGCCACAGAAGGGAGTGGCTTGGTGAACTGGGGTCCCACCACAGGATTAGGATTTCCAACCCCTGTGCCAGCATCTGCCACTTTCCAAAAGTGCAATCCTCATGTAGGAAAAACAGCATGATGTTTCCCTTTGATTTGCTCTTCTTGCTCTCATGTCTCTAGTCTGTGGTTGGCCTGCCTGGCCAGCTTCTGATGGGGACAGGTGTCCTGGGGCTTGGGGTGGTGAGGAGTTAGGGGGTTGCTGCTCAGGCAGTGGAGTGGGGTAGAGCAAGGCGGCATCCCCTCCCTCCCTGGAGGTCCAGCTGGTATCTTGGTTGGTTAGTGTGTGTGTGTTCCTTGATCAGCTCTGCTGTGCTGGATGGTGACCCCATCCTTTGGGCAAAACAGGCCTCTGGTCCCCAGCCCATGATGACAGTAACAACAACTAGCAAGGGCAGAGCTGTTGACTGTATGTTCACATATATAATCTCTTCTCAAAAACCACAGAAGATGATCATCTCATCAGTGGGTGATGTTCAGAGGGGATTTTCAGAGGGGATGTTCAGAGGAGGTGTTCTTACTGAGGTCCCCTGGACAGTTAGTGGCAGGGCTGGGCCTAGAGCCCTCTTGAGCCACCATACTTTCTTTCAGGCCCTGAACTCACTGTGTTCTCTATCAGGATCCCTTTTGTTCTGTGTCATCTTGTTTACATCACCCCATATGGTCGGAGAAGTCCTTTGGGACAAGGATCATGTTTTGCATTTCTCCACAACTCACATGTTGCAGAGCACATGGAATCAGCTCAACAAATATCTAATTGACAGGGAAAGTTACGGATTGAGCAGAACTAGGCATAAGCCCAGTTCCTGGAAGACATTGGCATTGCATTCCCTGACCCTAAAGATAGCCACTTGGTGTCTCGGGGCTCATGCCTAGTGGTCACCTGAGCCCCCTTTACTCCTGACACAGCTCCCTTGTCATTAGTGTCATTATGCTCGTTGCCACACTTTCATACCAAGCTCCTAGTGTGGGGCAAGAAAGAGAAAAGCTGTTCACTTCGAGATATTGTCCCTGTCAAAGAAACACTAAGCAGATGCCGAGATGGGTGGGGGGCGGGTTGGAAGCAGCCTTTGTGGGGAGGGAGGGGAAGGACGGATGGACTCCTGCTGGGTCTACCCTCAAGTTCTGGGTTCCATCTCCTTCTTGCAGGGTGACCTCAGCTCGCTGCCTCTGAACTTGAGAACAAAGATCCTCTCTGTCCCGCCTACTTGCTTCTTAACCATCTGAGGAAGAGGACCAATGGGATCCCATTTTGAACTCCCAGGAGGAAGGCAGTAGTAATAACAGTGATTAGATGGAGGTTATGGCTTGTTGAGGTTGCCATCAAACAGAAAACAGCTCACCCCTCAGGGCAACTGGAGGCCACCTTGAGTGACTGGGAGCAGTGCTCCTCCTTTCTGATTTTGAGGGTAGGGCGGTGGGGAGGGACAGAGAACACAACAAGAGGTTTTGTTTCAGACTCATTAGTGCTCTTGAATTTCTCAGGTAAATGGGAATCCTGAGAAGGCCTCCCTACCTCCCCTACTTTCCACCCCTCATCTGTGAATTCTGGCTCCCCCAACATTTCTGACATGATGATTTAGGGCGCAAGTGGACTTGTCAGAGACAGGAAGGGAAGATAAGATAAAAATAAAATAAAAAGCCAGACTTAATAAGTGATTCTCTCACTTTGGCTGTCCTCCTCCGCTCCCCCCAACCCCCCATAAACATTCACAAGCTTAAAACAAAGATCCCACAGCCAAACTCAGAATGGGGGCCAGACTTCAGGCTCCAGGTTGGGGTCAGAGGGCAGTCAGGGAAGTGATTCTGCACTGTGGGGTGGGCTGTGGGGCTGTGGGCAGCGGGTCCTGCCTCAGCCCTGCAGGCTGGGCCTCCAGCTCACTCTGCGAAGGGGGAGCCGCAGGGTGATTGATGGGCCCCAGCTTGAATGGAAAGTCCAGATTCCAGCAAGACAGTTTAAGAGGTAGAAGGAGAGACACTTCTCACATCTGCAACAAAATTAAAAATTAAAAAAATAAAATTTGCTAGTTTACAGATAGAACGGTTACTTGTTACTCAGGGTATTAACCATCTCCTTTTTCGATTAAAATTTTTTTATTTTTAATATATTTTTTTTTTCGATAACACCAGTGAAAGACGTTTGTTTCAGTTGCCAACATTTCTGCAGAACTAATGTGGGTGGATTGTGACAGATATAATTTCTCCATCCTACAGTTTCATCAACTTGAGTTCTGTTAAACTATACCCGCTGGGCTTAGCTCCTTTTAAAGTTTCCGCTTTGACAGGTAGATTTATTAGTCTTGAAATTTGTACAAATCAGATGTCACTCGTGGCAACTTGTCAAAATGTCAGTCTGGCAAGGCGGCATGAAAGGCTTTCTGGAGAGAGACAGACGCGAGGCAGGCTTTAAAGAACTCCAGCGCGAGCTGTAGGAAGGAATGGGAGGGACTCAGCGTCTTGATCCGGAGGGCTGTACTTTATTAAATATCTCCTGCTGTACAGGGGGACGGGCCGTCGGATCCGGGGTCTCTCAGACATCGAGTCTGGCAGCCTCCAAATGATGGCTGCTGTCGGTGACAGTGTCAAGTTTCTCTGCTTGTTATATTCACTTAGTGGGAGAAGGTGAGGGGTGCGTGTGTGGGGAAGGAGAGTAAGTCCACGTCTCAAAAAAACTGCTGGGTGGGTCTGTGGACTTGGCTGGGGGGCTCCCTTGACCAGAGCTGAGGGGTACCTTCTGTCTCAGTAATACAAACGCTAGCTCCACAGGGAGAGAGTGCTCTCAGGTGCACACCAGTGGACAGTCCTGCTCTCACCTCCCAGAGCCCCAGAGGCAGCTGCCCCGCAGCAGGCCCGAGAGACCCAGGGCCTCACTTTCCTGCTCTGCAGCCTTCCCACACTTTGCAGACATCCCCAGTCCCAGCCAGCTAATCAAGGATGCCGTGATTCGGTAAGCCCCATCATTATCTTCGTTTGACATAGCAGGAAATGTGATTAATAGTCAGAACATGATCTGGAGTCTTGCCCTGCATGGGGGTTGGTGGGGGGAGTGCTGGGGGAAGAACCCAGGCAGGGTTCTGCATGTGGCTTTCTCCCCTGGATCAGACTTAGGGAGCCTGGGTGGACGTGGGCATTCAGTGCGCTGAAGAGGTGCCCTTGGAAAGGTGGAGCTGGTGATGGTGGAGCTGGTGATGCTGCAGCTCACAGAGCGTTCTAGGGTTGGGGAAGCACTCATGAGTGACTGCACTATTTGCCTGTCTGTCTGTCTGTCTGTCCTGGGAAGGTGTAGTTAACAGAACTCCTGCAGCCTTACTGTCCCACTCTCTAAGAAGTTCTGGCAGGTTTAATAGTACCCATCTTCAGAGCACAGGGGCCAGAATCTAGAGGGTGCCATCGTGCTCCCAGAGGTAAGTGCTGAGCCTCCTGTATTTTCTCCCCTCACTCTGCCTCCGGAGTGGGGTTCAGGGGATCCTAGGCTAACCTCAGTGTCGCATTGCCAGCCACCCCCATCCTTTCTGGCCCATCTGTCTGCCTCTGGCTGGTGCTGCGGCGTGTCGGGGGGAGGCACGATTTGATTTGGGAGGTGTGGCGCATGCTCTCTCTGTCTCCAGCCCCCTCCTTCTCATTACTTTGGGTGATGAATTATTGAAGGTCCTTTTTTTCATAAGTTCCCAGAGACTCCTGCTCAAGGGCAAACACCTCTTTGGTGGTGGTGGTGGTGGGGGTGGGGGGGACATACTCCTCATAGGGGATTAGCCGGCATGGTTGTACACAAGGAAGCGCTTTGTAGGGGCCAGGATCACAGAGGGGATGCATGTGAATATTTTTGAGAGTCACACCTGCTGTGTGATTGTCCCTATCTCAGAGCAGAGAGAACACATGGGCAGGCCACTGTCCTACAGACAGTCACCTAGCGCTTCCATCCCCTCCCAGCACAGGTGTGAGTGCTGGCTGCTGCTGAGGGTGGAGCTGGCGTCAGGTGGGCCATGTCCTCTCTCTGGGCCGGGAAGGAAGGTGCTCTGTGGTCCTGAGAAGCAGCAGCAGAATGTTTGTCTTTGCAGTGAAGGCTGGCATGGTGAGGAACTCTGCTGACCTCACAAGTGAGTGAGATTATCCCAGGTGAGAACTCTCAGTTAAGAGGCGTGATAATAATCATGGTCAGGATGATATAATAATGGTGGTAATTATCTTAATAATCCCTTGGGATGTATAGCATGTCTTTCAAAGTGCTCAGAGCACTTTCATATTTGTGATCTCATGTAGCCTCCATCTGTCTGTGGGGGAGAGATCCGTGAGACGGGCTGTGGCGGCTGCAGGGGAAACCGAGGCCACTGACTCCTGTCTCTGGTAGTGACACACAACCTGGAGAAAGGTTTCTTCATTTGTGATCTCCCCTCATTATTTTGAGCTGCCCTTCTCTCCCTGAGAGTGCAGTGTGTGTATATAGACATACATCTGTGGCTTCCAACCCCCAAATGGGCCGTTACTGAAAAGCACTTCAGCTTAGAGGGTTGAAAGACTTCCCCGGCAGCCTCCGTGGCCCCAGCTCTGGTTCCTTGTGCTGTGTGCTGGTTCGCTCCTCAAAAGGGAAGAGGGAGGAGGCAGATCTGAGGAGCACGCCACAGGAGAAGACTCTTGAAAAGAAATCACTTTGTGTCACAGTGCAGGGTGACTTACTTTCATGTGGCAATGCATTCTGGCAGCTCCCGGCTTGACAGGAGATAGATTGTTAATGGAAGGAAGGGTGGGGGGCATTTTCCTAGTCCCTTCTCGCAGGCCTTGGCCAGGCACCGTGAGGCGTGATGGGGTCACTTTCAAAGGAAGGGCATGGGGTCCTGGGGGTCTAACCAGTGAAGAACAGAGAACAGGCTGTAGGTGCTCGCTGCTTGCTGGAGTCCTGTGATTCCATTTACGAAATGTGTCTCTGCTTAGTAATTTCAGGGAGGGGGGAGAAGAAGGGAGGGGGAAAGGCAGGGAAGAAGAAGAAGGAAAAAAAAAAAAAACCCCACCAGCCCGTCTGGCATTAGTTCAGAGAGCTCTCCAACTCACACATCTGGTTCTTATATTTCAAAGTTAATTAGTCATATTGAGGCTGTCTGAAGATAAATTTATCATCCAGAAAAAACACAAACAGTTTGAAAAATGAAAGGAAGTGAGGTGACATGGTTTGACGTTTAAATAAATCATTTTAACATGATTAAAAAACTTGTCCTGTCTGACACCC
Organism: Solenodon paradoxus; assembly: GCA_004363575.1. Taxonomy (NCBI): domain Eukaryota; kingdom Metazoa; phylum Chordata; class Mammalia; order Eulipotyphla; family Solenodontidae; genus Solenodon; species Solenodon paradoxus. The sequence goes on along the minus strand of RJWH01003704.1, from coordinate 127,104 downwards.
AGCACTTGGGTACTTTGTAAAGACTTTTTGACAAAGACAAGTCTCTGTTTGGTATACAAAAAACCCTCGCCATTCAATTACTCTGGATAATCTTTGGCCAATTACTTTTCAGAGTGACTACCAGGGAGCAGGGCCCCAAGATGGGCCTCACTCTTTGGGGGGCGGCAGCTGGAAGCCTGGGGACAGTCCATGGTTATCCCAGGGGAGAGACTCAGCTGTTAAGAGGCTTGGGTAGCTGGAGGGTTTTTCTGAGAAAGGAAAGAGATTGAAATGAATTCCTAATCTGGTGCTCTTTGGATGACGGTTGGGTTTGAGCAGGAAATCCTTCCACAGCCCAAAGAGGAAAGATCCTCTTCAAATGCCTGGGCAAATATTTCCAAGAACCAGATGTGTTCAGTTCCTCACGCCTCCCAGGGCTCAGACGACAGTTTGAACTCTGTGGCTGATGGAATTAAGACTCAGGCTCTCTCTGGCCTCGCTCTAGGGGGTGGTGGCCAGGAGGGGGTGGTAAGAATGTAAATAATTGTGAGTTCTGATGTGTTGGTTTGTGCTCAGAGCAGATGGAAGTGAGCTGGAATTCCATGCTCTGCAAACTCAGACACACGCCCAGCCCTGTCCCTCCCTCCCTGCTGGCTCTGCCAGCGTACCCTGTGTACTTAGTAAAGGTCACTGGTTGCTGTCGTATGCCATGACAGACAGCCTTTCCCACCCTAGTTCAGTAATGGGCACAGACATCTGGATTGGTGGTGGCAGAGGGGAGGAGCTGGTGGCATTTGTGGGTGTTTCTGGATGTACTGAAAGAGAAGGGGCGGCGGCCATCCCAGGGCTTTCCTCCAATTCTGTCGAATGTAAATTGGCTCTTGGGAGATTTTCATGTGCCTCCTCCTTTGCCCTGTGTTCTTCCTCATGTGGACAGGAGTGATAGAACACAACATGAACATTTTCTCCTATTAGTAATTTGGTCTCATCAGTTTTGTTAATGGGATAACAAGAGGTGCTGGTTACGGTGCAAAAGTCTCATCATGTTGGTAATTTTCACTGTAACATGTTAGCAATCTGTCACTATTTGTTTCCAGCAATACTGGCAAGAGTCTGCTTACATCAGGGGCTTGAATGTTCTCTCCACATCACCACGGACTGTTCTTTCTTTCTCTGGCAAGGTAGCTTCCCTGCTTGGTTCTGTCTGTCCACCTCAGTGTGCCTCGTTTCTCTTTCTTCCGTTCTCTTTCTTCCACCCTCCTGACGACCTATTCTAATGTTCGTACTGCAGGAGACACTGTCCCGGGGGCGGTCTGCAAGATAGAGTTCCAGAACTGGAAGCCCCCCAACTCTGCTGACCCCTCTCCCCTCATTTATCAGCTGGAGAAACTGAGGCCCAGAGAGATGGGACTTGTGCAGGGTACCAGTTTGCTTGGGTAAAAAGCTTGGCCTGGAACTCTGCTTTCATAGTTTTCAACCTCATCGTAGCTTTTTCACTACATGAAGAACTTTGTCATATGGAAAATCAGTTCATACCAGAAACCATCTTTTCTGCATATGGGAAAACTCATCCAGCAAGGCTAAGTCCACAGAGAGTCTCCTTCACAGCGTAGTGGGGCCTTTCTCAGCTTAGACTGAGGGAGTTGTCCCCACAGCTGTGATGTCTCCGTCTCAGGGTCCCCACTCTGGAGTCTTGAAGAGGATGCTCACCTTAGTGAATCCTGACCAGCAGTGGGCTGGATACAGCTTGCAGCCCCAGCCTTGATTACCAGCTGTCCAGCACAGAAGCCTGGCCATAAATAGCCTTTCCTCTGCCAGGTGAGACGCCCCAGCCTGCCTCCGGGCCCCACCCCCTGCTGCAACAGACCTTCACCTTGCCCTTGTTTATTTGCTGGGGTGGCCAAGGTTCACTCCTGCTGGAAGCCTTCTGTCTGCAGCTGGTGCCCTGCATGTGCTGGCTGAGAAAAGCCAGAAGCACCACCACCTGCTGGGAAAGATGCCAGCTCTGAGTCCGAGGACTGGGGTTCGGACCGTCACTCTGTTACACAGTGGCTGTGTGGCCTTCCTGGATCCAGAAGCTGTCAGCCTCACTTTCCTTCCTTGTAAGGTGGGGACTCATGACAGTTTGTCTATAGATTTGTAGTGGGGAGTAGAGAGAACATATGGAAAGACCCAGAATGCTCCACAGCACATGGTAATTCTGTCCCTTAACTCACTTCCAGGGCCAGGTGACGCGAGTCTAATCTTGACTATCTTTTGAATTAATTCATAGCCCCTGTCAAGCTCATAGTTTAGAGTGATGATGGCACATGTTGTTCTGGGCTGTGGGCTGTTCAAGGTGCCAGGCGGTTGGGAGTATTCCATGCCAGGGTCAAGGAGAATTTCCAAGGCAGAGGGATTTAGAGCACAAATAAAGCAACTGATGAATAGGGGAGAGAGTGACTGACCTGTACATCCTGGAGTGTTGTTGCTTGGGGGAAGGACTGAGCAGTCACATTTCTGTGGCAGGAGACACAGGACAGATATGGCACTGACTCCCCGCTAGTGATGGCTTCCCGGTGTGCACATCCTCTGTCCAGTTTTCTCACGGACTGTCCCAGCCTTCCCGATGCTTCCAGTGTGACTGCCAGCTGACTTTGAAATCTCAGCAGTCTCATGACACCCATTTGAATAGTAAACAGTGCACACAGGGGACAGCAGCTTGGCCACATCTTCCTGGGAAGGGGCAGCACACTCCTCAGAGGCCCCACCAGTTCTAGAGAGCTGGGCTGGGTCACCCCTCTGTCCTTTGTACTTAAGGTGCTTGGGCTTTTCTTCTGCCTGCCTATCTGCCTGTTTGCCTGTCTTGGGCTTCCCAGGAAGATTGTGGGGTGAGTGAGTGAGTGTGTGTGTGTGCGTGTGTGTGCGTGCGTGCATGCACATGTGAGTGAGTGCACATATGTGTACATGCATGTGCACGCATTGGCTATATACCCTTCCCTGTGATCCAGGTCTCTTCACGAGAGAGGAGGAGGATTCACAGAGGGAATCATTTTAACCTAGGATCCTGGGCAGTGAGGGCCTATAGGCCTCCGGCCCGCCATACACTGGCTGTGGGAGGCTGAACCAGCGCCTTGAGTCTCTGCTGTTTCTATTTCTTCAAATGCTCACTCTGAACATGACCCCTCATGCCTGCCCCCTCCTGGGGATGTTTCCTGGTGCACAGTCCAAAATGCCCCTCTATAATGGCTTTGCTTTTGGTTTCCTTCTGACCACTCATTAGAATGGTGACAGTCTTGCTTCCTCTCTGGTGAGTGTAAGCAGGAATGCCAGCGGCGGTGTGGGCAGGCCTTTCCCATCCTGCTCACCTCTGATTCACATTCTAGAAGACAGGTACTCAGGGACGGGGGAGAATCTGTGGACTGAATGACACCATCTGCAGAGGGGTGTTAATGACTTCCTCTACCTGCCTCAGAGAGTTTTCATGAGGGTCAAATGACGTAGCTGTGAAAGTAATTTGAAAAGGCAAAGAGAAAGATGCCAAGTGTAAGCTATTACCGTGGCTTCTGTGGGAGACAGAGGGCTTCCTTTGCCAAATTCTCTCAGTAGCCTTGGGGTGAGCCTGGCAGACACTGGACATCTTCCAAGGACCTCGGTCCCTCTTACACAGGGGTCTTAAAAGCAAGACTGCAGACAGCAAAACAATCCCACTTTGCTCACATTTGTGGAGTGCCTACTGCTGCGTGATGGGTGCTGGAGGCTGGAGGGCAGAAGTGCGTCATCCCACCTCTGTCTCCGGGAAACTCACTCTCTAGGGGGCGAGGCTGACTTGTAAACCAATATATTTTCATACATACGTGCAACGGGATTTTAGGCAAGTTTAGGTACTCGTGTTCTTGGGAGGAAGGAGCCATGAATGAACCCTTCGAAGATGGCGAGATGATAGCAGAGCCACTTGGAAGATGAGGTCCCACCTTCCAGGAACTTATACCCTGGTGGAGACATTTTCTAGAAACCTACTGTCTTCATCATTGTCTCACCCTCTTTCTAATCTGGATGTTTTAGACAGTTTTTCCTGATCACCCCCAACAGGACATTTGAATTTCAGACATAGAGCACATCGGTTGGTACTGTAGCCTTTTGGGGGGTGCCACAAGACATTGCAATATCTTTGATCTTTGTCCCTACCCCCATGACTCAGTTGTTGCCTGATTGGGGTGACATTGCTCCTGTTGTGAGTTTGTGCTCTAATCATAGGCCTTCTTGCCCTCCTGCCAATTCTGCCAACCAGACCACAACTTCCGCTTCACGTCCTGATGACATGAGCTCTTCCCTGCCACTAACCATTACCATCACTTTGGGACAGACATAGGTAGAACTCAGGGTTCCAGGGGTCCTGGTGACTGAGCTCTTGGTTTTAAGGGTACTCCTTTTGTGGAGCACATCCTTCTGTGCTGGGGGATTTGAGACAGTTTACCCATCATCCTTCGCTGCCTTCCCAGGGCCCTTCTGTGTGGGCCTGACAGAACACCCCCCTTTCCCCAAGTCAATGTGGCTCCACCCTCAGCCTGTCGATAGAGTTGAGACCCCCTCGTCTCTCCTGTGACTGTTGCCTTCCAGTTGTTTCCACTCATCCACTCCTTTGGCGCTGATTGGCTCCAGACGATGCCATGCTAGGCCACATGATGACTGTGTCGTGGCTCTCCAGACTGTCAGCCTTCTGTGGGTAGGGACTGCACTGGGTTCCTCCCTCTGCCCGAGGAGTGTTCAGTAAATATTTGTGGGCTGACAGACATCTTTCTCTTTCTCAGCACGATGAGGGAAAGCAGGAATTGTTCCTTTTGTAAATCTTCCTATTGAATCCAGGACATGACTAGGGGCTTAGCACATGTTAACTGAATGAATTGACTTGGGGAGTGTACCTGTGTCTCTGCACAGTTAGGCAGTGCAATGCCCTCAGGTCCGGATCCTGTGGCTTCACTTGGAGAGTCAAGTGACTCCCCAGGCTTGCACCTAGCACCCCCTTACCAAGCTCACAGTCTCTCAGAAGCTAAGCAAGACACTTGCGAGGGGTCCCATTCTTTGACAAGTCTGGTTTCCTCCTGGAGGAACAGCCATTGCTGGCAGCCTCAACTCCCAGCTCTGCTGGGAAGTCAGTGCCTTTCGAGTCTATCCCAGGTGCACCCCATCCTGCTTCCTCTGGGGCCCTTTCTCAGAGCTGCCTCGGCTTGGGTTGGATTCGCAGAGACATTTAGACATTCCTCTTTGTAAATTACTGGAGAAATTATATCCCTGTCATATTTGAACACTCTGAAATAGGAAAGAATTACTTTATTGGGTATTCACCCCCCTGCCTCTTCTCCCCCTAAATGTTTGAAGCTAACAAAATGTTTTCAAGCAATATCTTGCCACTAGATTTGGTGAAACTTACTTCAACTGTCTTTCCAGAACCTTTCGTAGAAAAGTAATTGTGTAATTAGCTATAAATTAGTAAAAATTATGCTAATTACTTCCAGGTGTGACATATTTTGTGCTTAAAAACAAGTAAGAGAAATAAAGGGGCTGTCATGGTAGTTCCCAAGTGAAGCTTGGCCCCGGCAGCTTGACAGACTGATGTGCACATTTACTTAATATTTTTTTTTTTTAATTATGTAATTTCTGAATAAGTACAAACAGACCTGGCAACAAAAGTACAGCAGACAAAACCCAGGAGTGCCTCTTCTTGTGTGTGTGCTTGATTAAAGGGAACCTAGGCAGAGCTTTTCTAGTATTTTTCAGACTTGCCTTGCGGGGAGCTGGAGTGGCTGGGGTGGGGACATGTCTACTATTCCCGGATCCTGGGTCCCGGGTCCTTAAGTCAGAAGAGGCCCAGTGGCTCTCGGGGGCTTGGCCCCTTCATCACACTGTCTTCACCATTTCAAGTCTTGTTATGAAGGTGACGTGGACCCTGGCCAGGAAACGTGCTGATGGCATTGTCTCATTGGCATGCAGTCTGTTACGTGGCACAGCGCTTCTCTGTGCTGATCTCTCATGATCTTTCTCACCACAGTCCTGTGAGGTGGGTAGGACGGGTGTCATGGCCTTCGTGTGTACACAAACATCTGAAGGAGCGTGTTCTCCCTCAAGGCAAAGGGAGAAAGGAGGAAGTGGGACTCTTTCCTCTCTCTTTTCCTTTTGCCTCCTTCCTCCTTTTATTCCTCTTAAAATTCATTCAACAGTGGGTGATGCTACTCTGTACCCATTAGCATTAGGAGGGTAAGGTAGAAACAATCAATGTCCACTTGTCAGTCAAATGCGTGGGGTCCTGTGGGAGGTGCTGGGCAACCACAGACCACAAGCAGTAAAGATCACTGGTGAGGACAGATATGAGAGAATTATTTGATGGCGTATGAGCAATGTTACAATTATGGTGGTCCCAGATCTTGGATTTTTTTTGGATAGTCCCACTTGCACATATCCTGTCTCCATATGTCTTCCATACATGTTTGTGCTCATGAAACACGGCGTCCTGGTCATTGGTTTGGAGGATTTGGCCCCAGAGCTGGAATAGAGAAATGAAGAAAGTGCTGCAGCTAGAGGAGGGTCATTGTCGCAGAGGAGAGGCATTTAAGTCAGGTCCTCAAAGGCAAGTGGAAATTTTCCCAGCCAAGAAGGAGGGAAAGAGAATCCTTTAGTAAGAGTGATGGCTCTGAAGAGCTTAGAAGGATGACTAAGAGCTGACCAGGATTTAGTGGAAGAGAAGGAGGAGTGGTGGGGGAAGTGATGGGCAAAAGCACCAGGCTTTAGAGAGTGTGATGTGTTTGGGGGACTACAAATAATTTCGTGTGGCCAGTGCACCCAGTGAGGGGTAGGAAAAGGAGGCCATGTCAAAGGAGAGCCTTGCAGGCTACACCAGGGAAGAGGAGCTATTTCAAATTCTAAAATAGAGGCACCACTGTGAAATTTGAGCATAGTCAGTGTGTGTGTATGTGTGTGCGTGTGTGTGCGCGTGCGTGAGAGAGAGAGAGAGAGAGAGAGAGAGAGAGAGAGAGAGAGAGAGAGAGAGAGAGAGAGAGAGAGAGAGAGAGAGAGAGAGAGAGAGAGAGAGAGAGAGAGAGAGAGAGAGAGAGAGAGAGAGAGAGAGAGAGAGA